>PVIU01013799.1:0-54496 GCA_004026605.1 Ondatra zibethicus | reverse complement strand
GTACTGCTCTAGCTGGCAGGGTGGGAGGCTTCCCTGACCTCCGTGCTGCCAGCTACAGGAAATACTAAAGCATGCATCAGCTACACGGAACACCTGGCCACCCTCTGGCAGACTGGTGCAGTCTCTTTCCAGGCTGCTTTTATTAGAAAGGACTCCAGTTTCTAAATGGGGCCAGACTCATATATTAGCCCTGTAAAATAGTGAGCTACTGTAGCAGCAAGTATGAAATTAGAGACAAAATCATAATTTTATTTTAAAAATTCCTTTGTTACATCAAAGCAATTGTTTTCACCTTTAAATTTGTCTCCCCTCACCAGACATCTTTTTCCCCATCATTGAACTCTCCAGTTTCTTTACCTCAAACTGACTTTCTTATTACAGGTCTAAAAAAAGATACTTAAGCCTGGAAAAGCTTTAGTTTACTCTTACAAATGGGAATACAGGAATTTTAATGTTTTAAAAAAAAGTCTGTTCTAAAAGTATCTTTCACAAATATATATATTTAAATATTAAAATAGGCTACCTAAGATTTTTATAAAATGGCTTTTGAAAAGATAGTAGAGGCACCAAGAGGCCACATACTATCCTTCAAGGTGAACATAAGGTGCCACAAGGGTGCCTAACAAAGAGGCAGGCAATATCTAGCTGATGCAACAGGCGACACCAGTACCAGCAAAATAAATACATCATTGGAACTTGGGTCAAAACCAAATTTTACCCTATCAGGGACTGCAGTTTCTTTAAACATCAGAAGCCATCATTCTGTATAAGCAAAAACCAAAGTTTAAGATTTGACTTCTAAATATCCGATGCCAGTCACTCCAGGGTGCAGAAGCACAGTGCACCTTTCAAAACTGCAATGCATGCTCAGTATGAGAGGCTTCCCTTGACGTCTGTCAACTTGAAAACTGCTACCTAAAATGACAAACCTGGAGAAGGCACACTCACACACCAGTCATAGAAAAGGCTCTCTCTGGAAATGAGAACTGCAAAAACAGCTTCCCCGTCTTGAAGACAACACAGCACCCCCTAGTGCAGGGAGGCCGACTCCTCAGCAGGTGATGCAATTTGGTAACCAACTTTCATTCAGATGATGACTTTTCAAGTTCTAGGTACGGTCAGACTGGCATTTGAAAAAACAAAGGAGTTTAGTAAGAGTCATGATACTATAGCTCCTCAAATGATTATCAGTGATTTTACCAGTAAGACATCACAGCCGAGCCCAGGGCCTTAGGCTTAGCAAAGCTAGTTAATTTAATAAAGAAATAAACGACTTGAATTTATATGAACTAGACACTAAAATTAAAAAGAAATTTTCATTTTAAACTTTAATTTTGTATTTTATTTTTAATTAATAAAAATATTAATTTTAATGTTTTCAACCATGGTCTGAACTAAGTTCTTTGTAAACTGTTGTGTACAGGAAGCCTGGTGTCTGCTAATACCAGTCTGGGCCTTACTCAGAGTGTAATGAAGTCACAGAAACAAATGAAGATAGCTTCGCTGCCCAGATGTTACCAAAACCAAAGCTCCAATGCACTGTCTGAAATTGCTACAGCAACTATTTCTAAAATTATGGAACTATCTTTTTCTGTTATAAAAACAGAATTATGATATAGGGGAAATATCTAACTTATTACATTAATTTAAATTAATAAATAAAAAGTATAACTTCTGATGGTAGCTGGTACCAATCCCTTGTTCAGCATACTTCAACTCTTCGGGGTCACAGCAAAATTCTTAATCTATATGTACTCCAAATGAAACACCCATAGCCTGTTCCCAGCCTGTATGAGGACTGGCTCAGTTCCACTTCACTGTTTATCTGAACCATTATCATTTTGGCAAATTTATTTTGCTGAGGATTTAAAAAAAAAATTCCATGTCACTACATTCTGTCAAAAATGACACTGATAAATCCGAATATAAGCAAAATAAGGAACCTTAATTTTGATGATCTTTCTTAAAACCTGTGTTTTAGTTATAAATAAATGTTCCTCATAGTTGTCTTTACCATGATAAAGTCTCTCTGCTCCCTCAATTCTTCCACTGCCTTCTGGCTTCTACACATTCTCTTAGTAATTATCAAAATATAAAAAAAAACCCTGATGTCAACAACTTACCTTGAGAACCCATTTTCCTCCTCCACCTCTGGGTGGCTTGCTCTGTATGTGAGCTTTCCTAATTTCTTCCCCACCCCTAGTTAAGAGCTCAAAACCCGTTCCTTCATTTAGATGTATACTTCAGAGTTTTAAGGCCCTTTTGGCAGATGATGCAGTACCAATGGAAATTTCCAATATGCCTGTTCACTACTTCCACAAATCAAAATGTCTTCAGTTAAAATATCAGGACCATTCATTTGTCACCCTAAGAAACAATTCTGTGATACTAGTAGAGAATTGCCATCTACCATAACATTGCATGGTGATGTACCTTGAGGGAAATTCACAGCTAACAGACTAAAGCACAGTCTCAAAACCTACACAGAAGCCACTAACTGCATAAGTGGCTCCTATTAGATTAATAGAATAAAATAAGTTGTTGGTTTTTTTTTTTTTTTAAAAAGGAGTGAAAGACTTAATATAGGAACGGGATCAGTTTCTAGACTAGGACAGCCTGGCTCAGCAGTTTAGACAGTAACTGGGTTACCAATGACTCAGCTCATCAGAGGCATTGATTACTTCACTCTATTTTGTAAAACATATTAATAAAATACAAGTTTTTTTGCTTGTTGGTCTTTAATAACAAAGTATCTTGGCATGGAACCTATTTAACGGGAGTTAGACTGTTCAAACTTAACACTGAAATGAGGCCATTTAAATATTTTAGTTCATTTTGTTTTCACAAAACTGTGAACTTAAAACCAAACACCACCCTCCAAAAACCCCAAACAAAAGCTAGTTAATATAATGAACTGTGGTTACTTGAAATAAAAATTGGGACTACTTAAAATGGCCAAATAAGAGATATTCATCCAAACACATTTGTGGATAGCAACATTTATCTACATTCATTTCTTGAAAAGTTTAAATGCAGAAAGTAAAAGCCACGGTCAATTTGTCTTTGCATCAGTAGAATCACTGGCATATACAAGTGATATGCATTTGGATTTGCAATGTGTGACAGGAGGAGCCAGACCTAATACCACGGCAAAAAACTTACTCCTAAAGCACATTCTATCTATTCGATAATTGGGAAAAAACTGAAAACAAAAGCTTTTCTTGTATAAAATGCTTAGCTTTTTAAAAAAAGTAATATATATCCTTCATTCTAAAATTTAAGCCCTTTAAATATCACAAAGTTACCCTCTTAGGCCTTATGAAAGATAGTTACCTTAAATATTCTAAACAAAAATGCTCTTCGGCTTGGTTACCGTGGTGGTTTCTATGGAAGGGATCATATGACTGGCTTTCATCTCTTCAAATGTTTTCCATACATTCTGGTAAAAAGTACTTATCTAGGCATTCTTTCTGACATCAACTTTGAATAAACCTTAAATGTTACTACATATAAAATTATCTCTTGCAGTTGTGTTTCCTATTATAAACCCATAAACAAATGTCCTCAAAGATGTATATTCTCAATGGAACAGAAAAAGGCCTTTGTATCATTTTATATTAAACTCTGGTCAGGCACCTTTATAAAATATTTGGGCAGTTGGCAACTAACTATAAGTGTTTTCACGGTATACTCAAATCTTTCACAAAGGCTGGGTACAAGATTTGTCATCAGCAATGAAAGGTCACAGTGAGGAGTGTCCTTCACAGGGGGCTGCCAGGGACATCCTAACTCAAGAATTCTTAGGATAGGGTAGACTGAAACACTTTCAACCAAAAAATCTGAAAAGAATTCAACAGTTTGTCTCTGATTTATTCTTCTTACTTCTTCTTTTTTTTTTTTGTGACTCTTAACAAAATAATAAAACTTGGAACCAAAAACATAATTCTTGATCACAATTTAACACTGGCATTTAACAATGTCTTTACGATTCTAAAATAGGATTCTGAGTTTTAGAATTTACTTATTGGTAGGCACAGTTTCAGAAGGTCATATATGACAGTAAAGTAAAAATTATTGACTTTCATAGTTGATTTTTCTGAAAGTCATATACCTATGCTTGGGAGCAAGTGAGTCAGATGAAAAACTAGACACAAAGGCTTAGGGTTGTATCTCAGTGAAAGATCATGTACTCATGCTGTCTAAGGTCCTGGGTCCAATTCTCAATATTAAGAAGAAAAAGTAAAAGGTAGCAGAATATGGACAAAGAGAAAGAACTAAATTACAGAATTAATAAATTTTAAAGAAATAGGCTACTATAATGTAAAAAGTAAGTAAGGTCTGGCATTGGAACAAAATTCCGGTCATCTGTTGGACTGAGGAACTATAGTTTCCTTTGGGTGTGGTGACAGTGTCTATACTATATAATGTTAGCAAGAGCTGTGAGGGAACTGAGGCAAGAGGATCATGAGTTCTGGGCCAGCCTATCATATAGCGACATATGATCCTGTCACAAAACAGAAGAAAGTATCCAAAGTCAAACAACAAACGTATGTTGTTTCTATTTTCTGACCCCATCAGGTGCTATCATAATAATGAAACTTGGGGTGATTTTCTATACAGAAAAATTACTCAAAAGTTCATTATTCATGGACTCATGAACATTTCAGATCAAAGAGGCTTTAATGGCACCAGATAAAAAAAGTACATCCCGATCTAGGGTATCATATAAATGTCATCATCTGAGTAGCAAAGTTTTTAGATTTTAGTCTTTAACAACCCCAATTTCTGAGTCATGGATGATCATTTTACAACCTCTTCTTATCTCTCACATTATTGCTTACATCCTGTGAAAACTATAACCACTTTTTAACAAACTTGGCAATACCTCAAACCATTTTAGAATAAGGACAATGTATTGTTGTCGTATGTGATCTTGTAAACAATCTTAATTGGGTTAAGAATGTAGCCTCAAAACAGAATTCTTTTATTTTGTCCAAAACAGCACAGCATAAACATCCCCAACAATACATAAACCTATATATAAAATATAGAATATCTTCAATATTTTTCTTTTATATGGCAGCACAATAGTATATGCAAGTGAAAGAACTGTTGATGGGACAATAGGACACTTATCTGGGCAATGTCCTAGTTAGCCAGGTATCAGCAATCAAAGGCCAGGTAAACATTCATTCTAGTAAGAAAAACAGTATTAAAACAATTCCTATAAAGCTGGGGTATACATACCTCACTCTGTACCTTGGCCATTCCATGCACAGCCTGCCCTCTCTCAATCACACCTCTCAGCCTTTGGAGTGGTACTATGAAGGTGCAGGAAAAGCCTGCCCGATACCAATTTTTCACCATGAAAATTCAAAATGGCTTAAAAAAAAGAATATGCTGGATTTCAAAAGTTATTTACCTTCATTTGAAAAAATTACCATAAATACTTCCAAAACTACAGGGTTTATAATACCCTGCATCTAAGTAAACATTTACTTAGGCATTGTCAAATTCTGTTTACTAACTTCCCATGAGCCCTCTCATCTCAGGAAGGTCAACAATAACCTGGTTTCTTCTGTATCTACTGCTGCCCACTTTTAACAATGGGAAGATTTGCCATGTTTGAAATCAGCTGCTTCTCAAGTCTCAGAGTTTTTGTTCTGTTTCAATGTTACCTTATTGTATACATACAGAAGCAATCTCTCAGCTATGAAAAAAAAAAACAAAAAACAAAGCAACCCTCCAATTCCAGGGCTTACAAAGGGTACCCTTCTTTGTTTAAAAAGTTAACTTTAAACGTTAAAGACCAAGCACAGGCACTTTCCAAAAACCAAAACCAAGGCCAAATCACAAAATTACTCGATAGTTAGAGAAGACAGCTCTGACTTTGGGGGGTCATCTTGGGTGGCCTCGGCATGAGCACTGGTCTTTGGCTGCTCTTGCACATCCTCCTCCTTCTCTGCAAGCCCACCAAGAGACCCCAAAGGGAAAGAATTTTCACAATTCTGGGTTGAGGAGACCTGTGAAATCACTGGCATTTGAACAGAGGAGTTGCTTTCAAAAGTATTTTCTCCAAGATCATACTGAACAAGAGTCTCTTCTTGCTCCTGGTTTAAGTAGTCCGGCACTAAGAAATCACTAAACAGAAGGCAAAGAATAAAATACAGAATTAATTTTCAAACTACAATAAAGAAATGTCATTTGTAAAACAAGAGTGGAACTTTTTGTTTCACTAATTCTTCAATGCTTTCCTGAATATGAACTGAAATCATTCAGTAGATGCATCACAGCTCCCTATGAGCAATAAAAAAGATTAACGGTCACTTCCAGTGGTTCTTTGGACACTTCAATGGTCGTTCTGAATCTATGTACAGGAGTCTGTATATAATGTTAAGTGGCACTTCACTAAAGCAAAAATCATGTAACTAATGTAAATGTTTAACTTCTCTTGGAACACACACTGAGTAGGAGGTATATATAAACCTCCCTTTATATTACCAACTGGATAGAGGTTAGCTAAGAAGCTAAGTCCTTATGGATAGATGATGTTACATATATTCTACTGAAGCTGAAAGATGGAGAAAATAGTGCTCATTTTACTAGCAGATTTAGTATATGGAAACAGTAATAAATGACCTTTTAATAATAAGAACTTAGAAAGAATCTCTTATTAAAAATAAATCAGATATTTTATTTAAACTTTCATTGCTGTGTTGGGTGGTGGTGGTACATGCTTTAACCCCAGCACATGGAAGGCAGAGGTAGGTGGATCTCTGTGAGTTCAATACCAGCCTGGTCTACAGAGCTAGTTCCAGAACAACCAAGGCTACACAGAGAAACCCTATATTGAAAAACAAACACAACAAAAAAAACCTTCATTGCTGAACTTATGAGGACATTATGCTAGATCTGTCAATAACACATTTGAAGTAACCACTTAATAATTTGAGAATTCAGTATTAATAAAATCTGTTTTCTTTGTCTGCAAAGTAATTTCTAATGTCTTGTGCTGTATTTCCTCAATCGTCTTCATGGGTAAGACAAGAGCAGCATAAGATACAGGGCCCTATATGGGAAATATACACAGAGGAGCAGTGAAACAGAACTATTTTATTCCTAAACAACTATGTTTATTAAGTATATAATCTAGCTTTAGTGACAATAACCACATATTCAGAATCAGAAGTGATTAAATAAAATGAATGCCTGGTTTGATGGGGGAAAAACAAAATCTATTCATGAATAACTTGGAACTGAAAAGATTTTAAAAATAGGGAAGATAAATTAAAAACTAAGGATTTAGAAGGATTTTTATATTTGAGAAACTAAGCGTTTCTACAGAGGTAGAATTCCTAGGAAGTATTAAAAAACACACATAATAGAGTTTTATATCTACAGGAGGATTTAGATACCATCTTATTAAAACTTGTGTTCTATCTTCAGCTAAATTTTAAATGATACCTGACATGCTCAATCAACAGCAGAGCTAGAAATAGAACCATATTTACTTGGATAACCTATAAATCAGAAAGATAATATCATAATAAATTACTAATGCTAAAAGCCAGAGCACTAAACTAAGAAAAACAGGAGACTTACTGGATCTAATCATATCCATGGATATTCCTTTATATAAGATTTCAATTTTTTCTTTTTCCTTTTTCAAGACAGGTTTTCTCTGCGTAACACTGGCTGTCCTGGAACCAAACTCTATGAACCAGGCAAGATCTGCCTAAGTCTGCCTCCTGAGTGCTGGGACTAAAGTTATGTGTCACCACCACCACCTAGCAACATAAGATATTAAAAAGGAGGGGTGGTGCTGAGGAACTTTGCTAGCGGCTACAGTCTGAACTGCATATTACTAAGATACTGCTAGTAAAATTTAGTTAAGATCCAATATAGAAATTTATTTATCCTCATTAAAAAAATATTCAAGAGTCTTCTGTGGGGATATTTTTACTATTTGTTTTGTAGGAAATATGTTTTAATACTATACAACTATACAACATATATGACTTTGTCACTTAGGAGATTTAGTAAAAGCTCATCAGATCAGGAGATCAGAGTATATATGCACATGAAAATGGATGTGACTAATTAGCTGGCAACCTGCTAATAGAACAGAAGCTGCCCTAAAGCAGGAGATTTAGAAAGCAGTTTTCCTAGTTGGGTTTTCGCTGTGCACCTCACCTGCTCTGGAAGTAGTTTGCTAGCTCTGATGCTTCATGGTTCAGACTCCTCAGGTGCACGATTAAATTTCCAGAGTTGGTGAACATGGCGCCACATGTTTTGCACTCGTAAATCCGAGGCTTGCGGATAATGTGCCGGGAAACCCTCATATGGTGTTTATATTCCCCGAAGGAAGTGAAAGTGGCACTACATATCTGGCACCGGAAACAGCGTTTACCTTCATGCTTTAGGCGATGCATCTTTAGCGAGTAAGCCCTGGTGAACTTTTTTCCACAGCGGTCACACTGAAATGGTTTAATTCCTATAAAACAAAACAACAAAATACCATCTGAAAACTAAAATAAACTAAAAGGTCCTAAGACCTCACATTTCTGAATAACGATTTTATAATAATTGAAAAAAAAATGCAATTAAAACAGACTAACTTTTTTCAGAGGTGTTCCAGAATATTTGAAGTCACTAGTGCTTAAAAAAGGGCAAAATGGGGAGGAGACAACTGGGTACTATTTATTGAATTGTTTTCTGAATCATGTATTTAGAAACTTCAAAAATGAATTAATCGTCCTGTTAGCTTTAACTGTCAGCATGACAACAGGTTAGAGTCACATCAGAATGGACTCAATTTTGGAATTTCGTGATCAGATTAGCTTGCATCTCTGTGGAGGATTGTCTAGATTGCTAACTGATGCAGAAAACCCCAGCCCACTGTGGGTAGCATCACTCTCTAGAGTGCATGGTTCTGGGCTATATAAGAAAACTAGTTAAGTATGAGCTTGTGAGTGAGCCAGCAAGCAGCATTCCTCCAGGGATTTTGTGTTTGTTAGTTCCTACCCTGATTTCCTACCATGGAGTCAAATCTCTAGCCACAAAACACACTTAAACTATACCATTTAGACACCCTAACTCCCCAATAAGAAAATATATTTCATTAGAGAGGTTTACACTGAAACCTATCTGTTAGGATTCATGTAGGGCATGTCATGATTCATGGGCCTCTGGGCATGTCTTTGAGGATTTATCTTTAGTAAGTTAATTGGTATAGGAAGATCTAGCTTAATTGCCAGTGAGATCTTTTCCTGAGCAGGGATTCCTGGACTGTATTAGCAAACAGGGCAAGATGGATACACCCATGTACACATTATTCACTGCTCTCTGCTCTTCACTGAATCAAGACTGCTCTCTCAAGTCCCGGCTGTTATGGCTTCCTTGCCATGATGAACTTACTGTAGCCTGGAACTGTGAGCCAAATAAACCTATTCTCCTTTAAGTTGCTTTTCTCAGGGTATTTTATCACAGCAACAAGAAAACTAAGATTCTACTTTAGATAGAAATAAGAGATTACATACATCTCTGTATGTTATGATCATGATAGGTTCACTTTATGGTGAATAAGCTTTTGAGTATTTAATATTGTTAGATATTAATAAGGGGAGTTTTGTTCTCTGTGTAACAGCCCTAGTTGTCCTGGAACTCACTTTGTAGACTAGGCTGGCCCTCGAACTCGAGATCCACCTGCCTCTGTCTCCTGAGTGCTGGGATTAAAGGTGTGCACCACTATGCCCAGCTTAATAAGGGAGTTATAAAGTATATTAACAGTGTCATTATAGTCACTATCACAATTTGGGGGCAGGGGGAGATCATAGCTAGCCAACTTAAGTGTCATCTGACTTCTCTGGACTTTTAACTTTTTTTCCTGTTCTCTAATACACCTCCCTCATTCCACTAAGCCTCCACTTCCTTTCCCACTCTCCCTTTCTTGGATGAAGGCTTTCTATTATATAGTCCAACCTAATCTCAAATTCTGGATCTTTCTGCCTCTGTCTCTTGAGTGGTGGGATTACAGGCATGGGCCAGTATACCCAGTACAAATTCTATTTTAATTGGGATTGCAAAGTCAAATGTTTTGGTATGCCCCTTATGCAACAACATCAAAGGTAACATTACCTGAGTGGATAAGCATGTGCTGTTTTAGGTTCTGAATACGGGTGAATCGAACCCCACAGGTTGGACATTGAAAAGGTCTGTCTGGACCATTTGGACTTGGTCGTTCTGTACTGCTGGTAGAAGGAGCAATGTAGAGTTGGTAGGGATAATGAACATTTTCCAATCTAAAAAAATAAACCAAAGAAGGAAGCCAGGCTCTGATTTTTAAGTTGAACACACATCTCTGCAGCCCAATGCTAAACAAATAGAGGTAAAACAAAGACTTTTACAAAGACTTTCACTTAGAAATATTTGTTCCAAAGAAGGAAAACAGGCTCTGATTTTTAAGTTGAACACACGTCTCTGCAGCCCAATGCTAAACAAACAGAGGTAAAACAAAGACTTTTACAAAGACTTTCACTTAGAAATATTTGTTAAGCAATATTACTGTCCAAAATGCCTGCGTCTTTCAGTACTGACGTAAACCCCTCAGAACATATCACAGATTATTTTACCTTAGATACCCTTCCATCTCTTGAATTCCCTCCTTTCTGCTCGTGTTCTAATTTTGGCCTTTATCATTTTCCCCCCTTTAAATCTTGCTAAAAGTATCTTTTCAGAATAAATTCTCAACCCCCACAAAGGGTCTAAATCTACTCATATATGAACGCTTATCTTTCCATATCTAGCCTCGTTTTTTGGTCACTCTCCCACTCCCCAAAATATACTTGATGCAAAATAATTCCTCTAATGTACTATATGCTGTGTTTCCTACAGTGAATTTTCTCTACAAGTCTACCTTCTTTGCTTAAGTAGTATCCACTTATTTTATAAAATGTAGTTGAGTCAGTACCTTCTCTTCCTGAAAACCTACAGTGACTTACTGCTTAAGTAGGTAATCTCCTAAACACAGTACAGACTCCCTGCAGATTACTGTCAATGATCTGCTTCCCTCCATCTTTTACCTCTTTCCTTCCCTGAAAACTCAATGGAGCTCAAGAGAAAAGGCTATTTCATCTCCATATTCCCATGACTTGGCAAAGAACAGTTTGATTACTATTTAAAATTAAGGAATAAGGACACCTGATCTTATTTCCGCCTTTGCTAATTAAATGAAATAATTTTAATTCATAATCTTCCAGGTTTAACTACTGGAGAATAATACATCTTTGAATTCTTCAAGTTTTCAGCAAGTATAGGTATTAAGACTGTTCTGCTCTCTGTATGAGGAATTATTCATTCAGTAGAATCTATATTCAGTGGTGAGAAATAAGTAATAATTATAGAAAAGGACCAGAAGGTAGAAAATTGAATCAGAAAGATCCAACAGTGATTAGGTGTTGGTTTAAGCTGGTAGTTAGAAGGTCTCTTTGAGAACTGACATGTCAATGATCTGAAGGCCACAGTCAGAGCTGGAGAAACGGCTCAGTTGTTAAAAGCGCTGGCTGCTCTTCTAGAACCAGGGTTTGAATCCCTGTACCCACATGGTGCCTTACAACCATCTGAAACCCCAGTTCCAGAGGATCTAATGCCCTCTTCTGGCTTCTGCAGGTACCAGGCAGAGATGTAGTACACAAACATATATATATATATATATATAGTGTATGTATATATATATAGTACATTAGCAGGCCAAACACCCATATATATAAAATTATTAAAATTAAGAGCCAAGCCGGGCGGTGGTGGCGCACGCCTTTAATCCCAACACTCGGGAGGCAGAGGCAGGCGGATCTTTGTGAGTTCGAGACCAGCCTGGTCTACAAGAGCTAGTTCCAAGGACAGGCTCCAAAGCTACAGAGAAACCCTGTTTCAAAAAACAAAACAAAACAAAAACAAAACCAACAACAATAACAAAAAATTAACAGCCAAAAGAGTGAGTAGAAATCGGGAGAAATTATTTTAAGCAAAGGTTATGAGATAGAAAGGACCAAAGGCAGGAACAATATGGACAGTTTTAAGAACTGATGAGGGTCATGTAAATTTGAATCAT
Source organism: Ondatra zibethicus (assembly GCA_004026605.1). Taxonomy (NCBI): domain Eukaryota; kingdom Metazoa; phylum Chordata; class Mammalia; order Rodentia; family Cricetidae; genus Ondatra; species Ondatra zibethicus. The sequence continues at coordinate 42,387 of PVIU01013799.1, read as the reverse complement.
GCAGACTTTATGAACAGCAAAGAATTTAGATTTATTTATTTTTGTTTTCAGAGACAGGGGTGTAGCCCTGGCTGTCCCAGAACTCATTCTGTAGACAAGGCTGGCCTTGAACTCAGACATCTGCCTGCCTCTGCCTTTAATACCTGCTGGGATTAAAGGTGTGTGCCACCATCACCCAGCAAGAATTTATAATTTAAGTAAAAACCATGGCATCTTAGTTAAAAATGAAATGAAATGCTCATGGAGAATGGACTTAAGAAGTGAAGAATGCAATCAAGGGCCAATTTCAAGAAAACTACGGTAGTAAGGCAATTTAACCAACATGGCTGCAGAACAGAGGAAAGTGAACTAAGGATTCTGAAGATAGAGTTGAAAGAACTTAAAGATTAAATACAGGAAGACTAAGTGAGAAGTGATGAGATGAAAACAGGATAATATATAGTGCCTTGGGAATTATGGAACAGGACTGGGGAAACTGTAGCAGGCAAGAGAGTAATCATTCTATATAAGGTATGTGGGGGGTGACTAGACAAATTTGGAAATGTGCAAAATTGTACTAAAGTCTCAATAAATTTCTTATACAAGTCTGAATTTAGAGCTGTAAGCCCAATCTTCATGAGAAAAAGATACACTATGTTGGTACTAACCTGTCGTCATCGTCTGCATGAGCATTGGTGCTAGAAGTGCTTTGAAGTGTAGGCAACCCCTCTGTAACTCCTTCATCTACTGAGCCTGTGAAAGCGTTTTTAAGAGGGACAGTTGTTAATGCATGATGCAAATAAGCCACAAACACAATCCTCTAACTTATCTAGTGTTCACATTCTATTAAAAAGTACTATTTATATTTTATCCTTGATTAACTGTTCGTTTGCTTTAAAGCCAGCAAGATGATTTAATGAATGTAGCTTTAATATTTAAATCCTTTCAGGTATATTTCTTTAATAGAAATCTTGGGAAAACACAACAATTTAAATGCAAATTGAAATCCATATAAAATTAAATGATACTTAACCATATTTTTAAGAAAGCATTTGACAATTTAGATCTTTTAAGAGTTACTACACTGTCACACATAATTTTTACAGAAAATTTAAAGGACAGGGGTCTAGAATGAGAGATGGCATAGCCATTAAGAGCACTGGCTGCTCTTCCAGAAACCTGGGTTCAATTCCCAGCACTCACATGGTAGCTTACAACTGTCTTTAACTCCAGTTCCGGGGCATAAGACCACCTTTGCTGGGCTCTAAGGGCATCAGAATACAGGTGGTGCATGCTGGCACATCACCCACACATAAAATAATGGAAAAAATTAAAAGGACAAAAAGTGAACACTTAAGTGGCCTCCATACAAGCCACAATGAAGTAGTATCCACATCCTACAAGTCCTCATTGATCAGTAATCTCCCTTCCTCCAATAGCCCATTTTTATGGTTATTATCTGGTCCCCCCTTTTCTTTAAAAGTAATCTTTTTATCAAATATATGTACCAAACATGCTACCACTGACTGTCAGTGTCAGTTTTGTCCCACTAAACAGTGACAAGGTTGGCTGTGGTTGTGCTAGTGACTATATGGCATCTATGTCTGAGCTATTTATTATTTGATATTTATGGGAAAGCTTACCAACCCACTAAAAACAATACAATTTAGTATCTTGGTTTATTTGTACCCCCCCCATCCCACAAAAAAGTTTAGTGTTGTCTAGTTATAAACTTTATATGTAAAGTTGAATTACATACTCATACATATTCATTGGGTTTGCTTCTTCAGACACTGTAGACATCCATGTTATATATAATTAGGTTATTTTCACTGTTATGGAATATTAGTAACACATCCCCTTGTAAGGGCAGTATGAACTATGCTGGTGTAAAGGCTCTTGCAGAAGTAACTTAATGCACATATGTATGATCCAAATTTCCCTTCTCTACTGGATTGGAAATTTTATGCCTTCCCTACTGCTTCTATTGGTTGCTTATCTTAGTCATTACATATATGCTGGGCTGGGGTGTAGCTCAGTAGTAAATCAAATGCCCAGCATGAACAAAGACCTGGGTTCTGTCCCTAACAACTCCCTCTCCCAGAACCTGGGGCAGGATATAACTTAACAAGTCTAACCAAAACCTTTACTACTTCCTACATACTACAAAGATGGTCAACAGCTTCAACTCCCTTTCCTACCTGCTTCAATTCTGTACAAATTTTCTGGTACTTTGTATGATTAGGCCTACAGATATTATCACTATGTTGTGTAAGTAATACTTATATTTCTGCATGAATTTGTCTGGATTTTGGTGTGTGTGGGGGGGGCGGTAGAGTCAGTTTCTCTGTGTAGTCCCGGCTGTCCTGGAACTCACTCTGTAGATCAGGTTGGCTTTGAACTTAGAGATTCACCTGCCTCTGCCTCCCAAGTGCTAGGATTAAAGGTGTGTGTCACCACTGCCGGCCTGGTCCGTTACATTTATAAAAGACAGAAAACAAGGCCACAAACAACCGGGGTAAGCAAGGAAGCAAGGCAACAGAGAGACACACCTACAAGGAAAAGATGACAGAAACTTAGAAAAAACTAGAAAACCACTTAACAGGTTTGAACGATTGCAGAGAACAATGAATTATACACAAAATAAGAGATTTAAAAGAAAAATTCTAGCTAAAAACAAATCTCATTGATGTTTTAGCAGCAGATTGGATTTAGCAAAAGAACTGAGAATCTAAAATCATTTAAATCATTTTAATGTTTTGTTGAGAAGAGACAAAATAGACTATTAGAGAAAGAAGGGTTTGGTAAAACATGCAAATATAAGGGAGAGGATACTGCAGTTTACTGGCCTGTCCACATGTTGTATACCCAGATTGACTGACTATATGTGCGAGTGATCTAGTGGGTGACCCACTTTTCAGGGAAGTGTTTTTTCTCTTTCATATGCATGTACTCATGTGTGTAGGCCAAATGTAGACACCTGGCTCTTTCTTGAATACACTGAATTCAGTAAAGTCTCTCACTGAACTCACCAATACAGCTAGCTAGTGTTGTGTAGCCAGCTCTGGGGGGTGGGGTGGTCCTGGCTTCTAAGCAATTATAAATTCTATGCTTGCCTGGCTTTATATGGTTGCTAGGAGATCTGAACTCTGGCAAATGTAATTCCAGCATCTGGGAAGCAGAGGCAGGCAAATCTCTGTATTCAAAAACAGCCTGGTTCAGAGAGAGTTCCAGGACAGCCTGGGCTACACAGTGAAACCCTGCCTCGAAAAACCAACAAAAACAAAACCCTCCAAAAAAAAAAAAATCATAAGGCTCTTTCAGTGTGGGTTTTTCTGAAACGGGGTTCTCATGTGGTTCCTGTGGGTCTCAAATTCCTTACGTAGCAGAGGCTGGCTTTTAACTTCTAATCCTCCTGCCTCACTTCTTAAGTGCTGGGAGTACAGGCACACCATCATGCCCAGCTGAAAATCTACAAGTTTTGATTACATTAACAGAAGACCTCACTTATTCTTTTAGAGAAAGGGGAAAAAAAGAGGAGCAGCAAGGATACAGGAGGAGCTTCTAAAGAGCTAGAAAAACTATTTTTTTTCATTTCTAACATCATTTTTTTAAATTTTTTTCCCATATTCTTTTATTTTTTTCCATTCAAAAAAAAAAGAATTTACATTTTCTCCCCTTCTCCCAGTCCCCTCCCAATCCCCCCTTAAAAGAGGGCATGGTGCCCAGCCCTGTGGGAAGTCCAAGGCCCTCCCCGCTCCATCCCGTCCTAGGAAGGTGTGCATCCAAATCGACTAGGTTCCCAAAAAGATAATACATGCAGAGGAGATAAGTCTTAGTGTTATTGTTGATGGCCTCTCATTCTGCCCTCATTGGCAGCGCAGAGGAGAGGGTGCCAGAACTAGAAAAACTATTTAAAAATTATAAAAAATAGGGCTGGAGAGATGGCCCAATGATTAAGAGCACTGGCTGCTCTTCCAGAGGTCCTGAGTTCAATTCCCAGCAACCACATGGTGGCTCACGGTCATCTGTGATGAAATCTGGTGCCCTCTTCTGACATGCAGGCAGAACACTGTATATATAATAAATAAATAAATCTTTAAAATATACAAAGCTATAAAAATAACCTCTTTCAGAAAAGAAGAACAAACAGGCATGATGTCTTACTTGATGGTTCACAATCAAAACTCAAATAATGGCAAACCTGAAAGTGGAGCTCCTTCAAACTTTGTTTCCCATTCAGGATTCTAAACCTTTTCAGAATAACCACAGACCAATGTACAGCTGCTATAAAGAATACAGTGACAGCATGGTGTGAGTACAGCAAAGAAGGTTCTGTCATGGCAGACACCAGGCTTTCTTGGTTCTTGCACAGCAGGGTCTTATGTCCAGATATTCTTTCATGATCAATAGTAGGTTATTTGGAAAACTGCTGTTGGCAGTTAAAATAAGAAGTCATTTGGGTCACCGTGGAAGAGCCTAGAGTAGATACTGCAGCACACAGGCAAAGCCAGGCTTCACAAGACGGACAGCAGCTGAGACACAAAACCTGTGATACTCAAACAGGCTCCAGAGGTAGAACTCAGGCTTTCGAGGACTTCTGGACATCAGTACTTCTAACTGGCTACACTCCTTGCTATCACAGATGGTTGCGTTTTCTTGCCAATAGGCCTCTTAGGAACAAAAAGTATATTACCCTTGGATCTTCTGGTTTTCCCTGGAGTCTACGACCATACAAATATCATTCTTCAGAACCAACAGCGTCTTAGCTCATCTGTGAGAAACACTACTTCCGACATACCTGCTTGGTAGTATTTGAGTTCCATCTTACTAACCTGAAACTCAAGGGAATTGGAATAAAGATAGAAGGCTGGTTATTGTTCTTGAAATGCAAGTACACACGGTTGGTGGTAAGGTTCACAATCATGGCCTTCATGATCTTGACTATCATATAGCTCTAAGTCAGGCCAAGGCACCAGTGTGAGTACTTTATGACCAGTGAGGCCAAATGCCCATGTGGAATATTATCAGGATCCTCTTCCATTTTGGCTAGGGTATACTCTTGCGGTCCTCAACTGTATCTGAAAATGAATTTCATCTGGCGGTTCTCGTAAGGCAGAGAAGGTGGCAGTGTTCCGTGTTTAACAGGTTGCCTGGCTAAGCACTGCAGAAGTTCATCATGATGGCAAATGGAGCATTTCTGGTTGCAGAGCCAGATGTTGCCAACACAAGCAATATTCTGCATCATGGAATTGGACAAAGGTCTTAAATAAAAATAATTGGCTCTAGTGATCTGTAAGCCACTTTGAGTTGGGGTCCTTCTGGTAACTTTATTTGGTATCTTGTTGATCATCTTAAAGAAAGAGAAAAAAAAAAAAACCCAAAACCCTAAAAGCCTTGTGGTGTGATCATCCTTGTAAAGGAGTGATGAACTGTTCACTATAGTTCGTCTTTGGTGATAGGATCTGACAGAAATGGTAGTCTAGGAGATTGTCTAGCTGCCATGCTTTAAAGCTCTCTGATTAACACCGAAGACTGGAATATGTAATTTTACTATGTTAAAGCCTTCCTTTTTATTTAAACAAAAAAGGGGAAATGGTGTAGGAGGTTCTTCTGTTCATGTGTTGCTTTCATTGGTTAATGAATAAAGAAACTGCTTTGGGCTTGATAGGGCAGAACTTAGGTAGGTGGAGAATACAGAACTGAATGCTGGGAAGAGCAGAGTAAGAGATACCATGGATCTTCTGCCTGAGACAGATACTGGTTAAAATCCTGCCAGTAAGCCACAGTCATGTGACGATACACAGATTAACAGAAATGGGTTAAATTAAGATGTAAGAATTAGCCAATAAGAAACTAGAGTTAATGGGTCAAGCAGTGTTTTAATGAATACAGTTTCTGTGTGGTTACTTCGGGTGTAAGCTAGCTGGGCAGCCAGGGCAAACTTGGAAATCCTTTGAGATGCAAACTGCCCTTGCCTAGTAGGTAAATTCATAAACCAAGCTCAAATACTTCAGTGACTGCTTTTTGCTGCTGGGTTTGTTTTTTCTTCATTGTCTTTTGTTTTTTGAGACAGGGTTTCCCAGTGTAGTCCTGGTTGTCCTAAAACTCAATTTGTAGACCAAGCTGGCCTCAAATTCACAGAGATCTGCCAGTGTCTGTTCCCCAAGTGCTGGGATTAGAGTGTGTGCCACCTCTCGGCTTATTTGGTATCTTATTTTTTATCTTTTTCGAGACAGGGTTTCTCTGTAGCTTTGGAGCCTGTTCTGGAACTTGCTCTGTAGACCAGGTTGGCCTCAAACTCACAAAGATCCACCTGCCTCTGCCTCCCAAGTGCTGGGATTAAAGGTGTGCACCACCACATTCTGGCTATTTTGCTTCTTATAAGTAAGGGTTTTTTTTTAGGAGTATTTTGGCTATTTAACCAGATACAAATAGTTCCTTGGTGAAACTAATTGTTTTGTTGTCTTCTAAAAGACATGCAAGTAAATAGACAGTCTTTTACATTTGGGAATTTTACTTTGAATCTTATGATTTACTCTTACAAGTGGGCATGATCATATTTCAAAAGATCTGCATGCAGCCTCCAACTCTATGGCAAACAGGCAGGGGCTGCTTTCAATGACGCTAAGAGCACCTCCTGACAATCTCATGAAGTTGAGTTTTGGTCTTCTGGAAAAGATGACTGAGCAAACTTTAGTCACTTTATTTTTAATGGTAGAATTCCAGAGTTCAGAATTCCTTTGCTAGCTTATCTAAAGTCATTTATAGTTGTCCTTGGTGAATACAGATAACTGAATACTTTAAATAAAGTAATGAAGTCATTACATTTAAGATTCTTTTTCTTTAAACGTTCTACAAATTGTTCTGTGTTTTTTTTTAATTATTTTTAATTACCTGTGTGTGTACTGAGCGTGCATGTGAATGCACTACCTGCAGGGGCCATAAGAGGGCTCTGGATCTCCTGGAGCAGTTGTGAGCTACCTGGTGGGTGCTGGAAACTGAATCCATTCCTTTAGAAGAGCAGGAAGCATTCTTAACCCCTGAATCATCTCTCCAGCCCCAGCCATATCTTTCTGGATAATAAGATACATCTTGGCAACATTTTTTCCCTTTCAGATTTGTTTTAACGATTGCTTCTACTTACCCTATGTTCAAGGTGTTAAATTTTACTCTTACTGGGCAATCGGCGAAAATAAGAACTTAAAATATAGGTAAAATTTCATCTGAATAAAATTCATTGGTAGTCAAATTTTTACTACTTCAGAATTTCAAAATAAATCAGGGATCGAATTAGTCAGTGGAATGTTAAGCTATCGCTTTGGTGTCTTCTTTAATGAATTAGTAAGTAAAATGAACTGTTCACATTAATGCTTTTCTGACTGACCACAGTATTCTAGGAAGTTATTTTTCTGTTCTTTACAATTTTGTTTTAATGTAGAAATCTGTTGACGTAAGATAGGTTAAAGTTATTAGTGCACTTGATATGAAAGCAGGAAAAAATATCCACTTAAGAGTATGTGATATATCTAGGTCAGATATTCCTATGTTCATGGTATAAAATCCACAACAATATAGGCAGAAACTGTGCTTATATAACTTAAAGTTTTTGTCTACTCATATTCATTTCTTTATATAGCAATGTTTAATAAGATTGTAAAGGCAAATATAAACTGACTAGATACACCTGGAAGTAATAAATATTTCACATGTAGTTACAAAAATATTTAAGTATTTGGATTTCTAAATTTTCAGATAATAGTAATTATTTACTATTTAGAAGGTACTAAGATAGTTTTAAGACTAAAGACTCAAAATGGCTCTGATCTGTATACATTAAATATTTTATCAATGTTATATTTATTCAAAGTCTTCAAAAAATTTCTTGACTCAAATTCAGAGGTATAAAACTGTCTCCCAAAAGTTGATGTCCTACCTTGGTACTAAAAATAAGACCTTAATTGCACATGGGGCCTTTGTGGATAGAATCAAGTTGGAATGTGGTTACATAAGACCAAATGAGGTCCTATACGCCATGACTGGCATCTTCATAAGGACAGAGATTCAGAGACAGATCTGGACACACAAGGAAAGTCATGTTAAGATAAAAGTAGAGATTTAAATGATAAAACTAATTTATAGGAATGTAAATGATGGTTTGCAACTGTGAGAACTTTAAGAGGCAACAAAGGGTTCTTCCCAGGAAACCTTTAAATGGAACAGAGATATTCTACACCTTATTTTAGAGTTTGAGCCTTCTGAACTTTGAGAAAATAAATTTGTACTGTTTCAAAGTTATCAAGCTTGGGATACTGTGTTGTAGCAGTCCTGGAAACAGTGTGTCAAACACAAGAAATTAACAAAGTTAATATGTTCTCAGTGTTTTAACCTTTTAGAGAGATCATTACTAATTATTATTATTATTTTTATCACTTCCCAACCTTGAGTATAAGAATCTCTCAAGAGTTTTAGCTCTCCCATAGTTTCTTAAAGTCCAAATTTGTAAATTATTACCAATCCCACCTTTTGATTTCTTTGTGGCCTGACACTGCTTGGTCATATTCAAGCAAAATTCACACACAACTGATCTTGCTGATTATTCTTAAAAGTAAGGTTCCAACCTTCTCCTACCAATGTTCATACTGTAGTTACTGCATTTAGATGCCAAAAATTCTATCCATCTTATAATTATCAATTTTTGTGTCCGTAAGAAAGAAAAAAAACAATGGCAAAGATTATCAATAGTAAGATACATCTGAACTCAGACAATAAACTAAACTTGTTACTTAGAATCAATTAATAGAAAAAATTATTTCATCCTGAGTACTTTGACTTCTTTGTCTCACTGCACACACTCAACATTACTAGGTTGTGTTATTATTTATAAAATATTGTAATTAAAAGGTTTTAGGGGATGAAGAGATGGCTCCGCAGTTAAGAACATTAGCTACTCTTCCAGAGGTCCTGAGTTCAATTCCCAGCAATCACATGGTTCCTTTACAACCATCTTTATAAAATGCTTCTCTCTGGCATGCAGGCCAGGCAGACAGAACACTCATACATTAAAAAAAAAAATCATAAGTAAATAAAATAAGCAAACTAACTAGTTTTCCTTAAGTATATGCATACTTTAAAAATTCTTTTTAAGGTAAACTAGGGTAAAGCTTTCTTAGCCTATCTATGGTTGGCAATGCTTGTTACATATTCAATATCCACTGTGCTTTATTACTGCTGTTGTTATTTTTGAGATAGGCTCTTACTATGTAGCACTTTGGCTGTCCTCAAGATCCATATACTTAGCATCTACTTCCCTAATACTGTAGTTAAGGCATGCATTGCTACAATCAGCTCTACACTGCTCTAATTCTGTTCAAAGCAGTCATTTACTCAACAAATAATCTCTTTCTTAGATTCTCTGTAGCTAAGAAAGATCATGCGGCACAAACTAGCACTAGTTTCTTAAGAGCTTCCGGGAAACCTTCATTAGTGCATTTCTGACTATAAGTGCTACCTATTCCTTTCTAGAAGGCAAGTCAAGACGAAGTCATCACCACAAAGCAAATAAGCCTACATCTAAACTGGTAACTAAAGATGGTTAAGTTATAAATATACAATTAGCCTGGAACACTGATTACACTGTAGATCCACATTACAAGCTCTAGACTTCCTATTCTAGAACATACCATGCAATAAAAATAAAATCTGTTTTGGTAAAGCCACTGTAGAAGGGCTCTGTTCCATGAGTTGAATGCAACCCTTAACTGGAACTAGTGTTCAAAGCTCTCCACAATTTGTTCTTTCAGCTCCTTTGGACTTTCCACTCACTCCCCAAAGATTCAAGTATCCATGCTTCTTTTGTATATCACTTTGCATTAAATCTGCTGCTTACTGGATGTTCTAAACCATCAAGTTCTTCTACTATATGCTTTGTTTCTTAACATCTTCACTTTGTGGGCTTATTTGGGCAAATTCTTGTTATTTAAGACTCCACTCAAATATATGTTGTTAATTTGCTCTTTCTATTGCTACACTAATAATGCCTTTAATTTGCCTAGCACAGTATCTTCATTAGTCTGTTGTAGTCACTTACTGACATCTTTATCTTTTTTGTTGTAAGAGTGATGGCTTCTCCTTACATAGCACACTGCTTAAATTTTCAATAAATATTTTTATTTTTTACATTTATGTATTCAGTGTCTGTTTGTGGGGGGGAGAGAGAGGGAAAAAGGAGGAAGGGAAGGGAGATCTGTCTTTTATCAGAGAGGTTCCAGGGCTCGAACTTAGGTCCTCAGGCAGCAAATGCCTTCACCCATTTTTAATAAAGAACAAAACAGTAAGTGGATCTCCATGACACACAGGGTCTCTCACAGCCATCTTGATTATGTAGCTAAGGGCAGTTGTGAGCTACTACCCTCCTGCCTGTGTTTTCTTAGTGTCTCCATCACTGTGCCTAGATTCTTTAACTAGATTTTCAAAAATCTGTTTTCTTTTATATTGAAAGTAATTAGCAGCCGGGTGCAGTGGTATATACCTGTCATCCAAGCACCCAGGACTGAGGTAAGAGAAGCAGTAGCTCAAGGCCAACCTGGACTACAAAGTAAGACTGTCTCTTTAAATAAACAGTAACTCACAATTTTTATCTTTGCCTTCGTCCCTTATATCCCCCATTGACCTTATATCCCCCATTGGCCCTCTTCCTCAATGTGTAACTTGTTAAACACACACACAAAACTTATAGTGCTAATAACAATTTTAAAAATCCAAACATCAGACTTTAATCATGGTGGCACACACCTTTAATTCTAGCATTTTGCAAGCAGAGACAGGTGGATCTCTATGAGTTTCAGGCCAGCCAGGGCTATATATTGAGACCTGGACTCAAAACAAACAAATAATTAAATTCAATTATCATGTTTTAACCTCCCCCCTTTTATGATTTTTTTATAAGACTGAGCACAGAAAATAAAAAAGTTTGAACTATTAAAAAATGAAAAATATAGGAAGCATTTATACCTATAGAGGAAGACTGTGGACTAATCAGAAGGTCCTCTTGAACTGGTTCACTTCCAGGCACTGTCTGCTGATCACTCAGTGAGCTCTGAGATGCACTGACAGGCTGGGACACTTCCTCATGGACTTCCTCATCACTTAATCTTTCTACTTTGACCTGCACATCTTCTTCTGTACCTAGAGGCAAGGTAGTTTTTGTGCTCTCACAAGTCACATAGTCAGTCACTCTTCTACCTGCCTCAGATGGGCCAGGCAACTCTAAAGTCCGGGTATTTTCTGTCTGCTTTGCTTTCTCAGGCTGAATCCTTCGATCAATTCCAAAAGGGAAAGTCCATGGAAAAGCTAAAGAAGAGTCAACTGGCTGATTTCTATTTTCTGCATAGGAAGTTGAGGAATTCAATACCTGGGGTGAACTTGTTTGTGTGCTACATTTTACAGGACTCTCAGGAGACATAACAATGTAGCTTTTGCGTTTTCTCCGGGATTCTCGGCAGACAGGAATGGTCCTTTCCACAACACTGCACTCTGAAGACACTGGAGAAATACTTCCATCTCGAGAAGTAAAATTGCAGTTAGAACTATTTTCTTGCCCAGCATCTAGACCCTTTTCTGGTTGGCTATTGGGTGTATTCCACAAAATACTTGATTTCATGAACTCTGAGCAGGTACTAGCAACACTAAACATTTGCATATAGCTGGCTGCAGCTAGAACATCAATAATATTTTCTGTATTAATTGACAGAGTGGCTGTGTAAGCGTATTCTAAAAGAGGTATAAAGCCAGTCACGGTAACATGATGCAGATCCAACACATTTTTGTTCTCGTCCTCTGCTTGGCCCACAAGTTTTGTGCGAAAAAAATCACTGCAAGCTGCTAGTACCACCTTATGAGCCCGGAAGATTTTATCCTGGACACGAATAGTGATGTCACAAAAATGTCCATCATTTCGTAACATATTTAGTTTTCCCAGCATTTCCTGGCTGTGGGAAGAGGAGCTGTGAGTAAATGTTTTCGCACCCATCTTTTTTTCCCTCTTCTATTGATGCTCTTCAAGGATGCAATAAATCAGAAATGTCCTAAAAAACATAGAAAACAAAACATAAAATGACATCTTAATAGCTGAAATGGACTATTTATACCATTTTCATGTAACCACTGTGCCAAATAAAAAGCCTAAAATAAGACAGTGAAAGAGAAAAATTTCAGGTATGGGATGTATTAAAATATATTTTCTGGTCTGTTGTGTTATCAAATTCCTATAATCCTAGTAAGGAGGCTGCCACAAGTTCAAGGCCAACCTGTGCTACACAGTAAATTTGAAGCCAGCTTGGACTATAGGATAAGATCCTGTATCAAATAAATACAATTAATGCACAAATAATAAAAATATATTCTCTACACCATCAACCAGTGGTCTTGTTAATGAGCAGCACTTTAAAATGATAGGTGACAATTATAGAGTGCTTTTATGTGCTAGAAACTGCTGTAAATACTTAACACATGACAATCTTTTGACTGGCAAAGACACCTTGGTTAGAAGGTATAAATTATCCCTGCTTCTAAATATGAACATGCAATAAATAATGTCAGGCAAGTATTATATAATGATTCTGTCGAACATTTTATTCAGATAAAGGTATAGGAGAAAGGGAGAAGGGAAAAAGAAAGATTTCAAGACTTTTAAAAAGTCTGAATAATCTAATGACAGGAGACAAAACTGTTCCCCACTTGACATCATGATAAAAGATAACATAAAATGAATCTTAAGAAGGTAAGAGAGCTGATACCATAGAAATAATGCCTTGACCAAATCCAAACCTCCAGAAGCACTTATTCTGTTATGCAGATTGAAGTGTTGCTCAATCCTCCAAAGGAGAAGAAAATCAAGGAAGATCATTAAAGACAACCTCAAAACAAGCCCTACTCCATATATTTTTCCTAAATACAAGTAATCACAGGCAGACATCGTAATGCACATTTGTAAATCCTAGCACTGTAGGGGCAGTACAGTAGGAAAATAACCACAAGTTCAAGGCCAACCTGACCTACATGGTTGGTTAGTTCCAGGCCAACCAGTGATACATTGATTCTGTCTCAAAAAACTCAAAACAACAAAACAAAAAACAAACACCCAAACCCCAAACTTAAACAAACAAAATCCCCAAAGTAATCACAAAGAGATAATATAGTTAGGATTGATCTAGGCAGAAAATAACTTAATGGATCTGATAATTTTTTCTCTTATTTGTATAACAGGAAGTTGTATGCATGTGTTGTTCACTGACTGTATGTCAGTAAATATACTTTGATTCCCATCATGTGGTTGAGAGCAGAAGCATGCCTTCAGAGCAAATGACACTCAAGGCCTAGGGGCAATTTGCATGAACTCAGGTATTAAAAAAACTAGAAATTAAGCGTCATAGTTAGAAAACGTTCAAGAGAATGCTAAAGTCAGACCACTTCAAACTTGATTTGGGTGGAGATCCTAGATACTGTACCAGCCTTCAAGAAAGTTCAAGGCTACCCAGACAAGAAAGGAGTGGAAACCTTTTTCAATCTGGTGTTACCTCCATCTTCTATGATTAAAGAGCTAGAAATTAAAAGAGGATTTTTGCCATAATCAGTGAGTCTTGAATTCCAAACACTATTCAACTCTCTTCTTTCCTGAAAGGAAAAAAATTGTGACTGCCCTCAACTACAGGGTGCCAATCAAAGTAATCACTCTTAATGGCCCAACTTTAAAAGCAGAGGCATGTTTTCTCTTTATCTCAGGAGTTCTGAAGGATATGAGTCTGATTTAAAGAACAGCCAAGATGAGGAAATATACCATTATTTTCTAACAATATATAAAAGCCAAAAGTGAAGTGGTTAAAAGCATAGAATGGAACCAGAATACTGGATTATCATCTTGATCACGTCATGTATATAATGATATGAAGTTTAACCTTTGTACTTTAATTTCTGCAGCAGTAAAACAGATAATAGAATCTATATCAGAGATTGGAGGCTAATTGAATACATGTTTTAGATAGTTGACAAGCAACAAAGAAATTCAGTAGTTGGAATAGTAGTCTCTTTCAATTCTAAAAGGACCAAAAACTACAATTAGGCCCCTGGGATCTTTCTGCCCGTGTCCCCTGCTCTGGGATCAGAGGTACATAACACCATGCCCAACATTTTATGAGTGTTGGGGAGCTGAACTCAGATCCTCATGTTTATACAAGTACCTGAGCCACTGAGTTCTCTCTTCCGCCTGTTTCTATCTTTTGATTATAAATACTGCAGTAATAGACAATCTCATACATATTGCGTGGGGGCAAAGATTCTTAGTTTTTATAGGTCTATACATACCCCTAAACAACATCTACCCACAAGGCATATAACTTACTGCCTTTACCAGAGCTCTCATTCTGGAAAAAGTACAAAACTTAACATACTGACTCCTAACATGCCTTCCACATCCTGCATTCACATGCAGCAATCTAGAAGAGGACTTTTAACTGGGGCTGCCCAAAAACCCAAAACCCAAGCCAGGCTGCACAAGACACAAAAGACTCAAGCTTCAAAACTGCAAAAATATCAGGATGGATTTAAAAAAAAAAAAAAAAAAAAAAGCAAGGAAAGCTGTCCTTTAACCCTTCCTAAGCACTGCGGCCCTGGCTATTCATTTCCTCAATCATTCCTGAGTATGGCTAAAAGATAGGAGGAATCAATAGAAGAAGCTAACCAAGAATGATTCTGGCTTTCCTTACAAGAAAAAATATCTTTCCTCTGTCAACAAGGCAACATCTCTCAGACTACATAATACTTATGTAGGGTGCAAGTCTCTCACAATCTCCATATTCCCTTATCTACTTCTCACACCAGGAATTAAATTATAATTGTAATTCAGTAAAAACTGCTCTATCTGCAGGCCTGTCAGTCCTCAAGGATATCTCAGGCTAACCTCTTTCTTTCCCACTTAGTTGAGGGAAAACATATCTAGATAGGATTGGCAAATGGATTTCACGCATATCTAAATACAAATAATGTAAGTGGTTTATTCAATGTTATTGACACCTTTTGGGGCTGCCTAGAAGTCTTCCCCCCAAAACAAAATATGCCTCAGAAGTCAACCAAGTATTCTTACAAGAGATAATCCACAGATCTGCCCTCTAACCATTATCTTCAGAATAAACAAACCCTTTGTCCTATAAACTACTTTTGTATCAGTAGTTTGTCATAGCAACAGGAAAAGAAATAAAGATAACAAGCATTTTTATGCTTAAGCCCTTTCAAGTTATCCCACCATAGGCCTTTTCTCCTCAGCCCTGGTATGCCTACCAAACCTATCTTAGGAACGACCAGGTCAGCCTTTACAGTTTGATTCTTAGAAGCCTGGTCAGGTCAGCATTTCCTGGCACCCTCCTCATATCTCACCCTACATCTTAAAATCAGGCCCAGAAACTCTTAAAGGACCTAAAAGGACAAACAACCTTTTCAACCAAGAGGAAGGTTATTCTCACCACTCTCACTTCAGCTAGGCTTTCAAGATTCCTGTCTCAGGTCTCGCTAAACTGAAGCTAACTTTTCACACTATACCAACAAATCTACAAGTGACCTGTTCCTCTTCAAAAACGTAAAATCCCCATGTCTGAAAGAGCAGGAATGCTTGGGTATTACTCTAAATACCTTAGTAGTTTGCCCACTGTTCAGGCTATTGTGAATGCCCTAACTCCAGCCTGGAACAAATACTATCAGGGGGATTTCTAAGACTAATTACATCTCCAAGAAATTTAACCTTGTGTTTAAAAACTACTGTGTGAGCTGGAGCGATGGCCCAGTGATTACAATCACTGGATGCTCTTCCAGGAGCCGGGTTTAGTCCCCAGCATCCATACAGCTCACAATTTCAGTAATTCCAGTCCAAGGGGATCTGATGTTGTCCTTTTCTGGCCTTCTGAAACATTTAGTGCACACAGGTACATGCAGGTAATGTGCCTATGCACATCAACAAAATAATAAAAACTGTTGTGACTATGATATTTAAAATTTAAACAATCCTTCATTTTGGCTTTTCTTGTTCCTCTCCTGGGTCAGTGTTTTAGAGCCTATGTATTTCCAGCTGTGTGGTAATCATTTCTTTTGCTTACATAATGACTTTACTATCTCTATCAAATGGCCTGAACTTCTTTTATTCACTATAGAAATTCTGCACCCTTTGTTATCATGACTTAGTTCACTCTATACTACAAAACCATCCAAAAGGGGATAAAAGCATGAACTATACAAAAACACTCTAGTTACAGATTGCTGGGCTTATTATGTTCTCATTCCCTGTCTACAAGGCTTATCCCAGGCTAGAGAAATGGCTCAGCAATTAAGAGCATTTGCCATTCTTAAAGAGGACCCAGGTTCAGTTCCCTGAACCTACACTGTATCTTAAATTTTTTAACTCCAGTTCCAAGGGATCCAACGTCTTCTGGCTTCCTTGGGCATCAGGCAGACATATAGTACATATACAATCATACACACAAGCAAAACCACAGACATAAAAACATATTTTTTAAAAGTGTAAAATTTCTAAAAATGCATAACAAATCTTTTAGAATGGGTAACTATCAACAACCTCTTCCACATTCAAAAGTCAATGACATTATCATTGTTCTTCATATAAAGGTTCAAATTCTCATTCTCTATGATAGATCCCTACCAATATTCAGTACTAACATGAATTTAAGCAGAGAATTTATGGGTAAAATGGTGGCTCTCTTTAGACCAGAGTAAGAGCAGTGAGCAAGTAGCCATGCGACACACTCTGAATGCTACTCTTGCACTGAAATTTTCTCCAGCAAACACACTGTACTCATTACTTTAAAATTCAGCCTCACTAAATTTCGCAGGCCACAGTCACAATGAAGGCTGATTGCCCCCGCCCTGGCCCTCCTCATGTACCAATGTAACCTTGTAACCTGAATGGCATCTAGCCCACTTCCCAATAGAGGGCCTATTCCCCTCTGAAACATCATGAGTTGGGTGTCCACACCTTATGTTTCTCTTAGTTTCCAAACTCCAACTACAACAGCTCATTAACTTCTGCATTCTAGCAATTTTCTAGTCCCAAATTCCAAACTCTTCCACATTCCTCCTGCAAACCAGTTTCAAACACCTAAGAACCACATGGTCAGGTGTATCATATAGCAGACGTACTTCTTGGTACCAATGTTCTGAACTAGTTATTTTTTTCTTGCTGTACAGAATACCTGACAAGAAGCAACTTAAGAGAGGATTTATTTTGGCTCAGTTTGAGGGGGAGGTTTATTAAAATGCTTTGAAGTAAATCAAAATGAAAACCAGCACCTTTAGGATACCAGGAAAACTGTACTACAGAAGGAAATTCAACTACAAGTGACTACATTTTTTAAAAAAATCCACAAAACCCAGAGGTGTCTAATGAAATGGTTCATGGGCAAAGAGATGGGTCAGTAAGGAAAACGCTTGCTGCCAAGTCCAATTACTGAATTTGGTCTTCAGAACCCACAAAGGTGGAAGAGGAGAACCAACTCTATATGCTGTCTTTTGTCCTCCACACACACGATAAATGTGTGCTCCTCCCTGCCCCAGTATAAACTATTTTTAAGAAGCAGAGTGACTTCAAATGAATAATTTAGTGCTCTAAGAGCCTTGTAAAAACAAAAATAATAGAAACTCAGAGCTGGAGAGATGGCTCAGTGGTTAAGAGTACTTGCTGTTCTTCCAGAGGTCCCAAGTTCAATTCCCTGCAACCACATGGTGGCTCACAACCACCTATAATAGTATCTAATGCCCTATTCTAACATGTAGACATACATACATACATGCAGAGCATGAGTACAAAAATATAAATAATTAATTTAAAAACAATAGAAACCCAAATAAAGTCACGTCAGTAATTAATGAAACAAACAAGAAAGAAAATTAAATAAATTAATCAAAGAAATGGTTCTTTGAAAAATTTAACAAGATCCAAAAACCCATAGCCAAACTAACCAAAAGAGAACAAAGACTAAAAGCAAGACGGTGGTGGTGGACGACTTTAATTCCAGCACTCGCAGAGGCAGCCAGATCTATATGAGTTTAAAGCCAGACTGGTCTACATTGTGAGCTCTAGGAGAGCCAGTTATGTAGAAACCCCGTCTCAAGAACAAAAATAAACAAAAATTTAAGAAAGTTAGAAAGATCAAAAGACCCATAGCCAAACTAAAAGAGAAGATTCAAATGGATGGACTCATGAAACCAAGATGAGAAACACAAATTCAAGACTAGTAAATGACTGAAGAAGTAATTAAAAAACCTCGAGGCTGGAAATATGGCTCATCCTTCAAGAGCACTTGCTACTTACTTACATAAAGTTTACCCCGAGATAGGTCTACACTCCAGTGGCATTAAGTATATTTACACTTCTGGGAGACAGTAATCCAAAATTGTTTTCACCAATTTGAACTGGAACTCAGTTCCCAATAAACAGCAACTCTTCAGTCTTTCCTTTCCCTGGCTCCTAAAAGACACTTTCCTACTTTCTGTCTCAGTTTACAACTCAAGGTTTTCAAGTGGTCACTTGTATAATGCTCTCCTGAGTGATCCACACCATAGCTCATCAACCTTTCCCTGTTCTCTAAGACTCAGTAATATTACAACACTGTGAACATATCATATTTGTTTTACCCGTTAATGAGATGTGCTCAAATTCAAACTCTTTAGAAAGGTGTTTTGAATGACCACCATGCATCCCTATAGCCTTCTAATATACTTGAGTGAAGACCTACCAAGCATCAAATCCTAACATTTCACTGTATTTTCAGAACAGAGGCTACTTTAAATGGTTCACATTTCTTTCTTTTCCAAGTTAACAGTCTCATCTGTATTTTAATTATTTTAACCATGACACATAATGACTGACTGATTTTCAAGTATGTGATACACTTCCATGGGCAAAGCTACCTTTTAAAAATCATGCAGATAAGGGGCTGGAGAGATGGCTCAGAGGTTAAGAGCACTGACTGTTCTTCCAGAGGTCCTGAGTTCAATTCCCAGCAACTACATGGTGGCTCACAACCATCTGTAATGAGATCTGGTGCCCTCTTCTGGCCTGCAGGCATTACATGCAGACAGAACACTGTATACACAATAAATATATATTTTAAAAATCATGCTGATAGCTTAACAAATGTCATTTTGAAAATAAGTTTTAAACGTGCAATTCAATGTCTTAAGTATGTTCATACTATTATGTAAGTAGCAACCCCTGTTTCCCCTCACTCCAGACAAGATCTGGTTGCCCTGGAACTCAATCATATCTGCCTGCCTCTACCCTCCGAATGCTGGCATTAAGGTGTGCTCCACCGTGGAACCATTTTTACCTGTTTTTAAAACTTCAGGGGCCAGGTGGTGTTGCATGCATTTAATCCCAGCACTCGGGAGATGGAAGCAGAAGCAGGCAGATCTTTGTGAGTTTGAGGCCAGTCTGTCCAGGACAATGGGCTATACAGAAAAATCCTGTCTCAAAAAAACCGAAGAGAAAAAAAAAGAAAAAAAATTTTTCAGGGAACTAAAGTAAATACTACCATAGATTTTTTAAAATTAATTTTTAATTTAAACAATAAATTTAATAAATAAATTAATTATGAGCTTTGGTATGAAGGTTTCAGATCCCATGGAACTGGAGTCAGACAGTTGTGAGCTGCCACATGAGTGCTAAGAATTGAACCTGGGTTCTCTGGAATGGCAGCTAGTGCTTTTAACCTCTGAGCCATCTCTCTAGTCTAACACCACAGATTTTTAACATGGTTATATCCTAAGAATTTTACAAAGTGTAAGGAAGTACTTAAATTCTTAATCTCTCACAACACCCCCACCCACCCAGTGCTGGAATTAAAGGCATATACTACCATATCTGGCAGCAAATTTTTCCTTAAAACAATGTATTATCATACATGTGCATGTTATATGTGGGAAGGCATGCTTACAGAGAGGTAAGAGGACAACTTTGTACAGTCAGTTCTCTCTGGCTATGTTTACATAGTTTCCAGAGATGGCATGGAAGCTGTTAGACTTGTAGTAGTGCAGCCAACTCAACAGTACAAAATTGTTGTTTTTATATAACTAATATATATTCAACCTTATTTTAAAAAACAATTTTGACCATATGAAATCTTTCTTGTTCTTTACTCCACAGATATCACAAAGATAAGTACATGTATTATATATAAATAAAAATTTTCAAATTTAATATTAGAACTCATATAATCAATGCAAGGTGATATTATTGGAATTTCTTTCATTATTATCTTAGATGCCTGTAAGTAATATGGATGACAACAATTATCATACCCTTCCTTCCCTTAAAAAAATTATTAATGTTCTGGGTGGTGGCACACACCCTTGGGAGGTAGAGGCAGGGAGTTCAAGGTCAGTCTGGATCTACAGACTAAGTTCCAGGACAGTCAAGGCTACACAAAGAAACCCTGTCTCGACCTAGTAATAATGATGATGATGATAATGATTGCTGGGGGGAAGGAAGACATGACTCAGAGGTTAAGAGCATTTGTTGCTCTTGCAGAGAACCTGGGTTTGATCCCCAATATCCACATGGTGTAGGGTAACTGCAGTTCCAGGGAATCCAACATCCTTTTCTGGCCTCCATGAGCACCAGACATATACTTGGTGCACCAGACATACACTTGGTGCACAAGCATACATGTGCAAAACACCATACACATAAAATAAGATTTTTTTAAAAATTTGGACTAGGTATGATGATGTATGCCTTTAATTCCAGTACTCAGGAGTCAGAGGCAGCTGATTCATATAGCAAGAGCTGGGATGTAGCCCAATGAGTACACACAGTGCTTCTCCAACATGTGCATGATCTCGAATGGAATCCCCTGAACTGCAAAGTAGTGATGATAATAATAATGATAAGCACACACCAAAAACTAGAATTCTAATAATCACAATCATGCCAATAACTGGTAACTACCATACTATTAATAATACTATGCATTAGTAATGGTTCTTTAAAAAAATTAAAATAGAAAACCCAATTTTTTTGTTGTTTTGTTTTTAAGAGACAGGGTTTCTGTTTAACAACCCTAGCTGTCCTGTAACTTAATTTGTAGGCCAAGCTGACTTCGAACGCACAGAGATCTGTCTGCCTCTGCCTCCCTAGTGCTAGGATGAAACTCAACTCTTGAAGCTCTAATTTACTTGCATTTATTTTGTCATGCGGTAGAGGTGCACCGAGGCAGAGGCAAGTAGATGTGAGTGAGGCCAGCCTAGTTTACAGAGTGAGTTCCTGGACAACAAAGGCTACACAGAGAAATCCTGTCTTGAAATACAAAACAAAACTATTTTTAAACTTTTTTTAAAAAAGATTTATTTATTTATTATGTATACAGTGCAGGCCTGAAGGCGGCACCAGATCTCATTACAGATGACTGTGAGCCACCATGTGGTTGCCGGGAATTGAACTCAGGACCTTTGGAAGAGCAGACAAAGCTCTTAACCACTGAGCCATCTCTCCAGCCCCTAAACTTTTTTTTTTTTTAAGATTTGTTTTTTCTTGTTATGTGCATGAGTGTTTTGCTTGCATGCCTGGTGCCCAAGGAGGTCTGAAGAGGATGTTAGATTCTCTGGAGTTATAGACTGCCCTGCACTGCCATGAGGGTACTAGGAATTGAACCTGGGTCCTCTGTAAGAACAAATGCTTTTAACTACTGAGCCAACTCTCCAGTTCCTTTAATTTTATCTTAAATATTGGATCTTGTTTATTGCTAAATCTGGCCTTGAACTCCTGGGCTCAGTCTAGCATAATAGTGCATGCCTATAATCCCTGCACTCATGAGGCTGAGCAGGACTGACAAATGGTTACATAGCTAGACCCTGTCTCAAACACAAAACTAAAACTAAAGTGGCTCAAGAGATTGTGCTGCTTTAGCAACCCTTGTAGCTGGACAAGAACAGGCTCATGCCTTTGGAGAGTGAGTTTACTGCTGTGTAATGAGTATTCATGATAGGAGCATAGCCAAGTTAATAACTCCAATGCCTCAGACTCATGGAATGATAAGTCTTCTGGTCCAAGCAGGAATATTGACAAAAGGTTAACATTCTGCTAAGCAGTACATACAAAAAGTACGCTCTGCAGTCACCTTGTCCCTTCTCCCATGCTGCCATCCCTGCTCTGACTGTTCCCCTACAGAGATGAAATAGCTGTCCTGCCTTCTCAACCATTCTATATATTATGAATGCACTGTTTATCCAGCTGCTGACATGTCTCCATCAAATTATACAACTCATCTGATCCTGCTTTACAGTACTGTGTCTATCTTACTCATCTGAGCTCCCAGGCAGGTTTATAGAACCTAGCTTCGAGGGTCAAGGAACATGCCACTGGATCTAACCTCAGTAATTTTCCTAGAAACCTATTACCTCAAGTCTTCCCAATAAACTGTATGTACCTTAAATCATAGCTATTCTTCAATTCCAATTAAGGTTTCTAATTCTAGATCTGCCATGACAGACATTTCCATTATCTGTCCATTTAAACTACAGAAGACTAAGGATTAATCCACCAAGCCTTTAGTACATTACTATACTTCAATTTAAAAAGTCTTTTTGTAGTGCCCCAAATGCAGCAAGACTCCTTTACTTCCTATAAAATTAGTCAGTAGGAAAAAGACAATGGATCACATGTTTAAGGCCTATTTGAGTAACAGAATGTTCAAAGATAACCTGGGCAATTTAATGAGACCCCATGTTAAAAGTAAAAATGGTTTGAGGTTATAGCTCAATGATACAGTCTTTGCTATGTATGAATCTCTAGATTCAAAAAACAAAACAAAAAGAGTTTTGCAGTTGAAGAACTCTGAATCATCACTGTATTACCTACCAAAGAAGCGGACGATTTAAGTTAGGTATAGGAATCAACTGAATATATGTAAAGTATCACAGTGCTAGCACACAGCACACACACACATAGATGTGGCACAGCAATGAGTAAACAATGGTAGATTTGACTACTATGCCTGACTAAATCAATCTCAAATCTCCAACATACTTCCTGAACTTCAATTTCAGGCTTCTAGTGACCAGTGAGAGTGCTTGATAATTCCACTTGGATATGTTTGCCACATTTCAAATTCAGTATCTAAAAATGAGCTAACATTCTGCTACACAATTTCTCTTCATACCCCTCTTTTTTTGAGACAGGACTCACTGAGTCCCAGACTGGCTTCAGATTTACGTTTTTTTCCTACGTGAGCCTCTCCTAGGATTACAGGCATGGGCTCCTCTAATGATGGATGTCTTTAACTGCCCAGCCACTCAGCTTAAAATCTAAGAGTAATAGTTCCCTCTTATTTGAGGCTACAAAAGTGCCAGTGGATGCCTGGAGCCATGTGTAGTAATAGTACTGACCCCTATTATTCAGACCTAACCAGAAAGAGATGAACAACAAAAACCACACAGTACAATTTTGGCAATATATATAACAAAAGTTATGTAAACTTGGTCTTTCTCTTAAAAATTTTAAGGCATTTACAGCTTATCATGAGAGCTCAAAGGGCTAAAGTCAAGCTGCGGATAAAAGAAACTGTTCCTTTATAATTCTCCAACCCAACCTACCAAAACTTGGAAACCACCCTTCAGGTATTTTCCTTTATAGCCAAAATTTCAGATTAAGGACTATCTTCTACTTACATTTAATGATAAAGTCATTTTCCAGAGCCGGAGTATTAACTGTGTCTACTACTAAGAAATAACAAAAATTTGTTGTTGTTTGAGGCAGTCTTATTATGCAGGCCCCATCTAGCTTGGTACTTACTATACAGTCCAGGCTTGCCTTGAACATCTATTTGGTAGACCTTCAGTCTCATTCTGAGAGTTTGGGTTATATGTATGTATTAGCATGTCCAGTCAATAATAATGAACTTATAATGTCATTTATTTCTTGGCTTTCTGATCTTTACTGCTTTGTTCCGTGCTTAGTTTTAAGATCTTATTAAAAAAAAAATTCCATCATGCTTGGTAGGTACAAAACCAGTAAAAATGCTAATAAACAAAAATAGGACATTCTGATTGAAATAAGTACAGAAATAGCTAGATTAACAAAGAATGGGGGAAATTAAGCAAGCTGCCCTATCAATGGGACAAATACTAAACAGCAAGAATGACTGAAATACCCTGAAGAACCCTTACAGCATATGAAGCCATGGTATGTACATTGATAATCAAGAAAAGACAGAGAACAATAACAAGAAACAAATTCTGGTGTATGCTGCTAGGATGACATTAACCCTAGCAGTCAGATTTCAGACTGTTGTCTCTTTACACTCTTAAGAATACGTAAAATGCATATTTCTAACACCTCCCATATTCAGGGCTGGTGCGAGGGCTCAGCATGTATGTTTGCTGCCACTCCTGAAAACATCTCGAGTTCCATCCCCAGGAGCCACCTTGTAGATGAAGACAAGTGACTCCTACAAGCTGATCTGACTAGCACTCACACACCTGCGCTCACACAATATAAATATGAAAAAAAAATGATTCATTTAAAACAAGTCTATCACACATAAACACAAAAGAACTTCGTTGTTGTTTGGTTTGAGACTAGTTTCTGTGTAGACCTGGCTGCCATGGAATGTCTGTAGACCACACCAGCCTTGAATTTGTAGAGGCCCACTGCCCACCTCATAAAAGTTTTTGGTTTTTTTGTTTTTAAAATATTTTCGGACTGGAGAGATGGCTCAGTGGTTAAGAGCACAGGCTGCTCTTCCAGAGATCCTGAGTTCAATTCCCAGCAACCACATGATGGCTCACAGCCATTTGTAATGAGATCTGGCGCCCTCTTCTGGCCTGCAGGCACACACGGAGAGAGAATACTGTATACATAATAAATCTTTTTTTTTTAATATTTTGTTCAGGATTTTTTAAAATTTTTTTATGATTTATTTAACTTTATTTTATGTGCATTGGTGTGAAGGTGTCAGATCCCCTGGAACTGGATTTTCAGACAGTTGTGAGCTGCCATGTGAGTGCTAGGAATTGAACCGGGGTCCTCTGGAAGAGCAGTCAGTGCTCTTAACCACTGAGCCATCATCTCTCCAGCCCCAAATAAATAATCTTCAAAAAAAAAAAAAAAGAGCAGCCAGTGCTTAAGAAAAAAAAATTATCAGACAAAAGAAGGGGAGGCAGAAAGTGTGATGTTGATTCTGGTTATTGGAAATTAGTAGAATTCTTCCATTGCACTTGCACGCAGCTGTTTCACAGAATTTTCTATTGTTGGTTGATTTTGTTCTGGAAGGCAGGTCTCACGCTAGCCCAGGCTGTCCTAGACCTTACACCATACCCCGACACTAAGCTAGTAATTCTGCCTCAGGCTCCCAAATGCTGTAATTACCAGTACACACTACCTACCATGCTTAGTTCTGGAAATCTCTACTGTACACCTGAGAAAGGAAAATAAAAAAAAAAAGAAAGAAAAAAGAAAAAGAAGGCTGTAAAGAGCATTTAAATCCTGTTATGAGCCAGGTGGTCACCACTCACATATCTCTGAGGCAAGCTAATCTGAGTTTGAGGCTCTAGCCTTGTCTACAAAGGAAGTTCCAGAACAACCAGTCAGTGCTACACAGAAAAACCCTGTTTTGAAAAGCAAACCAAAACCAAAATCAAATAATAATAATAATAAAATACTGTTATGAAATTGCTTTGACCTCAATGATTCTTAGAAGTTCTAGAGATCCCCACAAGAGTCCCCAGACGACACTAACCCCTAACCAGTGCCTGATGAACAATAAATTAGTGTCTCATGATAAGTGCTCAAATAGTTTGTTCTGTCATTTAACACTTAAAATGTCATAAAGGAAGGATATGTTTGTATTATTGGGCAGAGGTACAGATCTCAACAGATTCTCAATGTAGCTGTAAAAAATATGTTTATCTGGCCAAGAAACTAAAAACTGCTAAGGAACTTCAGTTAAATTTCTTGGCTTAAAAAAAAAAAAAAAGATGGGTACAGCATAAAACAAGCCCTTTGAGTGTTTTCATCTCCGGATTTAAGACTGAGAATCAGGAGTCTCTTGTAATCACTAATGAGCTAGTGTAAGAATGGCAAAATGAAAATGTGAGAACGTAAGCGTTTGATGTCACTAAGTTGTTAAATAAAACAACCCCATAGCTGCACTCCTGTAGTTCTTATGTCTTATTTAAAATGACAACTGCTTTTATTGTTTTAGCTACTCAAATCAAGATTGCTAATACATAAAACTAGTATCCTCATAAAGCTATCTCATAGATACTTCAAATGGTCAGTGATTATCTTTGTTAAGATTTGTTTTTAAATTTTATTTATGTGTGTGTGTGTACCCGAGTGTATGCATGTGCACTGTATGTGTGCAGGTGCTCATGGATCCCAGAAGAGGCCTCAGATGCCCTAAAACTGGAGTTAGAGATGGTTGTGAGCCTCCTGATGTAGGTGCTGGAACAAAGCTTGGGTCTTCTCCAAAAAGGATGTACTGGTTAGTTTTTTAATGAACCTGAGACAAGATAGTCATCTGAGAAGAACCACAAATGAGATAATGCCTCACAAGGTTGCCTAAAGGCAAGTTTGTGTGGGCCATTTTCTTGATTAGTAATTGATATGGAAGCCACAGCTCACAGATGTGATGCCATTCCTGGACGGATGGCTATGGCTGAGCAAACTATGAGAAACAGCCAATAAACATTATGCTTCCATGTATATCTATGCTTCAGTTCCTACCTTTAGGTTCCTGCTTGAGTTTCTGCTCTGTTTTCCCTTAATGGTAGACTGTGAGCTGGGGTTAAGAAGAAATAAACCCTTTCTTCCCCAGGCTGGTTTTGGGCTTGGTTTTATTACAATAATGAAAACCTAACTAGGACAAGCTAAAGTGCTCTTGACTAGGAATCATCTTTCCAGACCCATGATGGCTGATCTTGATAAGCCCCATGATGGCTGATCTTGATAAGCCCCATGATGGCTGATCTTGATAAGACTGAGAACCTAGAAGACTGACAAAAGCATAACTCTAAGTGTGTCTCTGTGAGGATGTTTTTAGAGAGTAGTAACTAGAGAAAAGTATAACCTGAATGTGGGGACTATGCCACCATAGGCTGGGTCCTGGATGAAACAAAAAGAGAAAACCAGTTAAGAATGCTCTCTTAGGGGCTGGAGAGATGGCTCAGCGGTTAAGAGCACTGGCTGTTCTTCCAGAGGTCCTGAGTTCAATTCCCAGCAACCACATAGTGGCTCACAGCCATCTATAATAAGATCTGGTGCCCTCTTCTGGCCTGCAGGCACACATGGAAGGAATGTTGTATACATAATAAATAAATAAATCTTTAAAAAAAAAAAAAAAAAAAGAATGCTCTCTTAGCTGGGCAGTGGTGGCATATGCCCAAAATCACAGAGGCATAGGTAGGTGGATCTCTGTGAGTTCGAGGTCAGCTGGTCTACAAGGCGAGTTCTGGGACAGCTACAACTGCTACACAGAAAAATCCTGTCTCAAAACAAAAAACAAAACCAAAGAAAAAAAAAATCTCTGCCCATCAAAATCCCAACAAAATTCTTCAAAGACCTCGAAAGAACGGTACTCAACTTCATTTAGAAAAGCAAAAAACCCAGGATAGCCAAAACAATCCTGGGCAACAAAAGAACATCTGGAGGCATCACAATCCCTGACTTCAAACTATACTACAGAGCTACAGTACTGAAAACAGCCTGGTACTGGCGTAAGAACAGACAGGAGGACCAATGGAACCGAACACAAGACCCGGATATCAATCCACACATCTTTGAACACCTGATATTTGATAAAGAAGCAAAAAATATCAAATGGAAAAAAGAAAGCATATTCAACAAGTGGTGCTGGCATAACTAGATATCAACATGTAGAAAAACAAAAATAGACCCATATCTATCACTATGTACAAAACTCAAGTCCAAATGGATCAAAGACCTCAACATAAAGCCAGCCACACTGAACCTTATAGAGGAGAAAGTGGCAAGTACACTTGACCACATTGGCACAGGGAACCACTTCCTAAATAGAACCCCAGCAGCATAGACACTGAGAGAAACAATTAGTAAATGGGACCTCCTGAAACTGAAAAGCTTCTATAAAGCAAAGGACACGGACAACAAAACAAAATGACAGCCTACAGAATGGGAAAAGATCTTCACCAACCCCACATCAGACAGAGGTCTGATCTCTAAAACATACCAAGAACTCAAGAAATTGGACACCAAAAAAATCATATAATCCAATAAAAAATGGAGTACAGACCTAAACAGAGAACTCTCAACAGAGGAATCTAAAATGGCTGAAAGACACTTAAGGAAATGTTCAACATCCTTAGTCATCAGAGAAATGCAAATCAAAACAACTCTGAGAGTCCATCTTACACCTGTAAGAATGGCCAAGATCAAAAACACTGATGATAACTTATGCTGGAGAGCTTGTGGGGAAAAGGGAACACTTCTGCATTGCTGGTGGGAATGCAAGCTGGTACAACCCCTTTGGATGTCAGTGTGGCGATTTCTCAGAAAATTAGGAAACAACCTTCCTCAAGACCCAGTAATACCACTTTTGGGTATATAGCCAAAGGATGCTCAATCGTGCCACAAGGACATGTGCTCAACTATGTTCGTAGCAGCTTTATTTGTCATAGCCAGAAACTGGAAACAACCTAAATGCCCCTCAATCGAAGAATGGATAAAAAAAAAATGTGGTACATTTACACAATGGAGTACTACACAGCAGAAAAAAAGAACGACAGCTTGAATTTTGCAGGAAAATGGATGGAACTAGAAAGCATTATTTTGAGTGAGGTAACCCAGACACAGAAAGACAATTATCACATGTACTCACTCATAGGTGGTTTTTAAACATAAAGCAAAGAAAGCCAGCCTACAAACCACAATCCCAGAGAACCTAGACAACAATACGGACACTAAGAGAGACTTACATAGATCTAATCTACGTGGGAAGTAGAAAGTATAAAAAGTCAAGATCTCCTGAGTAAATTGGGAGCATAGGGACCTTTGGGGAGGGTTGAAGGAGGGAGGGGAGAGGCAGGGAGGGGAGCAGAGAAAAATGTAGAGCTCAATAAATATTAAAAAAAAAAAAGAAAAAAATCTCTTTTGTTTTAAGGCTTTCATGAGTTGAACTCCCCCATGCTCACCTGATAGAAACAGTTTAAAAAATCTCTTAAACCTTGATACAAATAAATCTTCTCCCCCCACCCACACTCCCCTTCCTTCCTTCTCCCCTTCCAAATACATTTTCCTACCTTTAAATTGTTCCTATCAGATATTTGGTCAGTTACAAAAGCCTGACTAATACAAAGTCCAACTTCTATTCTCATGCC
The DNA here is from genome assembly GCA_004026605.1 of Ondatra zibethicus. NCBI lineage: Eukaryota > Metazoa > Chordata > Mammalia > Rodentia > Cricetidae > Ondatra > Ondatra zibethicus. The sequence goes on along the minus strand of PVIU01013799.1, from coordinate 12,999 downwards.
TTACAAAAGTACTTTTTAAGTTTCAATGCCTCCAGGAAGCAACAACAAAAACAAAAATAGAAACACTTTCCCACCAGTGTCCTGAGCCTACCTAATCTGTATTTCCTAGTGTCACCTTTATGGAAAAGCATTAGATGTGATTGTAAATTACATAATTTGTGATAATCTAGAAATTAATACAATTCTTTTTCTTTTCCTTTCAACATAGACCTGTTCATTAAGACCAAATTCCTTTCTATACTGCAAGTATGTTAAGGCTACTTAAAACAGTATCTAGCAGGGCATGATGGCCTTTAATTTCAGCACTTAGGAGGCAGAGGCATAAGAATCTCTATGATTTCGAGACCAGCCTGGTCTACAATAACAAGTTTCAGAACAGCCAGAGTTACACAGAGAGAAACTGTCTCTCAAACAAAAACAAAACAACAAGCAAACAACCCCCCCCCCCAGCCAGTATCCTGACTGTTGAGGTTACCCAAACTCAAATTCTCTACTGTTACTTAAATAAGACAATCACTGGAGTTCAGACATTAGCTCATGTTTTAGCACATTAAACAACTATTAACCCTTGATGCTTTGCAGCACTTTTCATAGGCTGAACCATTTAATACTGATTTTAAGATACAAGATTATCAACATAAGAATCATTATTTCCTACTATACTAACAAGGAAATGGAGACTCAGGAGAAATGTGGGCTGGCAAGATGGCTCAATGGATAAAGGCACCTGTCATCAAGCCTGATGACCTGAGATCAATTCCCAGGACCCATATGGTAAAAGAGAGAACCAACTTCTGTCACATTGTCCTCAGACCTCCATATACATACCTATATGTACAGAACACACATACACATAATGTAAAAAAGGAAGGAAGGAAGGAAGAAAAGAAAGAAGGAAGGAAAGGGAAACATCACAAGGCCAGTAATATGAACTTTAAGTCTGCTAGGTTTTCTCACTCATATATACATACTATCTGCTCCATTCTCCTTTTAGATGCTTTAGCTCCCATTTCTCTCCACAGATTCTAATATGAATTCTACTTCAGCAAAACCTACTCTGGTTCCTCATTCTTTAAATACAACATATGCATTTCTAGTTCTCAATCTCTGGTGCCCTTTTGGGAAGTTGTACTTGAATGCTCTCAACAGGTTAAATTCTACTCTTTTGCTCTCTCTACCCCAGATGTTAGCAATCCCTTCTATTTCTATATCACTTTCCATTTACAGTGTGTCTTAGTTACTGTTCTACTGCTGTGAAAAAAAAATCACAAGCAAGGTAGCTTATAAAAGGGCACATTGGGGCTTGCTTACAGTTTCAGAGGGTCACTCCATGATCATCATTGAGGGGAGCATAGTGGTAAGTAGGCAGGTAGGCATGATGGTGGAGCAGTAGCCAAGTGCTCACATCTGATTTGAAAGCTGCAGCCAAAGAGAGGGATGGGATGACTGGGCCTGGACATCTGATGCCCTCTTCTTATTTCCATCTGTACCAGGCACACATGTGGTGCAGACACACTTTCATGCAAAACAGATATACATGCAAGTGCCTGTAATCCCAGCTTTTGGGAGGCTCAAGCAGGAGGAATGCTGCACAGGCCAGCATGTGACTACAGCGAGACTGTCCCAAACCAACCAACCAACCAAGCCAAACCAGAAGACTGCAAGGAGCCACTGACGACTCAATTTAAATCAGAGAGCCAACATCAGTAGCAGGAATGACCCAAGGCTTTTTGAGTTACATTTAAGCTATACTTCATAAACTTAAAAAAAGATTTTCTTTTATTGAAAACAGTAACAATAATCATTAATAACAAATGCCTAGCAATGTTTAAAGTTGTTTTTCATAGTACATGATTTCATTTTCATATAACCATTTGAGATAGACATTTAGAATCTCAATTTTATCAGTGAAGAAAATGAAATGTAAGGAGAAAAAATTTTTAAAAATTCAGAGTGGCTGAAGAGATGGTGCAGTGGTTAAGAACACTTTTGTGCTCTTTCAGAGGGTCCAAGTTCAGTTCTTAGCCCTCACATGACTCACAAGTGCCTATAATTCCAGTTTTAGGGGATTCGACACCTACTTTTGGCCTCTTGGGAACCAGGATTTACTCCAGAATAAGTAAAACTGCTGGCCAAGAAAGAACATCTGAGGCAGTAATGTTAAATGAAGATATTAATGTAGCATTCAGGCAAGAGTATAATGCAAATCTAATGTTTCTTTGTATTTTTAAAGGCAAACATACATGCAGTCACTATTGAGTAAACTGAAGCATAGATAGCGGTCTAATATCTCCAATCCCAACACTGAGGAAAGTGAGATACAAGAACTGTCAGGAGTTCGTGGATAGCCTAGCATACATACTGAGTTACAAAACAGTCTAGACTATATAATAAAACCCAATCTCAGCAAACATCGCTAATACCAAAAACCTACCTGTGACTAAATCTAAAGATTTTCAGCTTATGATGTAAAACAAAGTATTTTTAATACAAAGAACAACAAACAACTTCCCTAAGACTTTCAGTTTAGCCCAATTATTAACCAATACTTATTTAGTGGGAGAACTATTTGTTTCATAATGAATGTAGAAGCATTTAAAACAAAACTACCCCATAAAATTATATGAATTGCATTCTACAAAATATCAAGAAACCACAGGGAGAAATTATTTTTGATATATGTAATAATTATAAGGGCATTAAAAATTATTGTTAGGAACTTAATTGAGAGCCTCTTAAGCAATGAGGAAACTCCCTTTATAAGTCTAGAAAGGGGCTGGAGCAATGGCTCAGCGGATAGGAGCCCTCTTAACCCTTGATGCTTGAGAACCTGAGTTTAGCTCCTATTATCTATGTTAGAATGCTCACAACTATTTATAACTACACTCACCTAAGCTTACATGCTTATCTCCCCCAATATAATGTCTTAAAAAAAATAAAGATTTACTAGAAGTTTCAGAGGATTACTGTACACAAAGACACGGGGAATACTGTATTTTACTGATTTTTAAGCAGTTGTCAATAATGGGATAAAAACAGTATTTTTAATTCTTTGAGAACTTCACATATTTTGATCATATTTATCCCAACTCCTTTCATAGCCACCCTCAACTCCCTTGCCCACTTTGAATTTTCCTTTTCTCCTCCTTTTTCCATGAATCTAATTTATGTTGCCCAACTTACTCTTGCATGTGGGTCTGCCCTGTAGTGTGGTCAATCTACCAGGAGTCTTAACATTATAGAAAATCGACTTTGTCTCTCTCAACAACTATCAAATATCAATAGTTCCTCGGCTTATCACAGGATTTTGTGCCCATCTCCACTGCCCATTTGTTGCAAAATATTTGATTACACTGTGTAAACATATGTCATTGTGATTGGTTTAATAAAAAGCTAAATGGTCAATAGCTAGGCAGGAGGTATAGGTGGGACTTCCGGACAGAGAGAGCTCTGGTAAGAAGAAAGAGAAAGTCACCAGTCAGACACAAAGGAAGCAGGACATACAGGAGAGTTAAAAGCCATATGCATCATGGCAGCACACAGATTAGTAGCAATGGGCTTATTTAAGCTTTAAGAGCTAGTCAGAAACAAGCCTAAGCTAAGGCTGAGCTTTCATAACTAATAAGTCTCCATGTTGTTATTTGGGAGTTGGCTGGCAGGACAAAGACTTGTTACACTCATCCCCACAATGCAGGGATTTTGTCTGGCCTGATCTTGTGCAGGTCTTGCTCATGCTGTCACAATCACTGAGTTTATGTGAACAGCAACCCTGTTGTGTCCAGAAAGTACTACTTCCTTGAAGTCAGACACCTTTGACTTGCTCTTGCAATTTTTCTACCCCTCTTTCTAGGAGATCCTTGGAAGTAATAATATTTGTCTCATTTAAGGCTAAGTACATCACATCTCCTAGTCTCTATACAGTGACTGGGTGTGTATGTGTTGTGTGTGGCGGGGTGGTGTGTGTCTCTGTGTTAACTGCCATAATACTGGAGGTAAGGAGTGGTTGTTTGTTTTGTCTTGAAGAACTCAAACCTTATTGTAGTTTTGAGATTTTGAGACAGGATCTCATGTAACAATCCAGGGTGACCTAAACTGGCTTAGGTCTAGGATGATCCTCTTGCTTCCTCTACCTTTGGAGTACTGGCATTACAGGCTTATCATGTCTGTTACTACTTCAGTTTACACGATGCCGGAACCCCACCTGCTGGGCCAGCACTCTTCTCTGAGCTACAGCCCTGGATTCTAATAAGAATTGACTAGTTTAGCTGGGTGGTGGTGGAGCATCCCTTTAACCAAGCACTCAGGAGGAAAAGACAAGCAGAGAGAGTAAGTTCCAGGACAGGCTCCAAAGCTACAGAAACCTTGTCTCAAAAAAAAGATGTTTAATCACTCCCCTAACTGTAATTTCCCACTTTTTTTTTTAAACAAACCTATCCACATATCAATTCATCTTGATTTCTGATACCTTTAAATGAAATCTTATCTTACAGATAGTTCTTGACACAGGGTCAGGACTCCCAAATTTCTTAGAAGGCAAATCTAAGGACTTATAATAGATATGACAAATACTTGTGACTTCTGGCCTACAATTTCAGTGTTCCTATACTATAATGTAAGTCATGTGGTTCCTTACATATAGTTCCAGAAATAAGTTCATTGTCTTAACTTGTTACACTTAGTTGTGAGGTACAGCAACTAGGTGAGTGCTAACTCTGAAAATACACTTGAATTTGAAACCTGGGTCTGCCACTCACTAGCTGTGACATTTTAGACATGTCATTTAATTCTTCTAGCTAGTGGTTTCTTTACTTGCAAAATAAAATACTAGTAAAAATATCTAAGTGTTAAAATGAGCCTTAGCTGAGATAATTCACAAAATATTTAATGCAGGAAAGGTGCAACAATGGCTAGTAATTACAATCAGATTAGCTCACACAGCATACTACAATAAGCTATACCTGCTGCATGGCTATACTTTAGACAACCACTGCTCCCTCTAAAAACTATGAACACAGTATTTCATTCCACATAACTATGAGTTTTAACAAAATTTATCTAATCCAAATAAAATGTGTTATCTTCACCGATCATGTGTCCAAACGACCTTTACATCTGCAGACAGCATATGCAAGCCAATTTTGTTGTATAGTATAAAAGCAAATATTCACAAACCTCTATCAAATATATTCAGCTTTAAGGATTATTTGAGTGGGTAACAAGGAAGGTATAAGGTCAGTCTCCTGTCTTCCTCTATTACTTTCCTGAAGATCATCTACTGGCTCGACTGGCTGTCTAGCAAGTCTCAGGATCCTGCTACTTCTACACAGATCTCAAATTCTGGGCTCCCACTTCTTCACACACTTTTGCTAGGGATTTGAACCCAGGTCTTCACACTTGCTATGGCAGGTACTTTATCCACAGAGCTACTCCCATTCCCCAGAACAAGGTTTTTCAAGTAATATTTGCAGTTTTTCTTTCATGAATATATGACACCTGCAATAGCAGGCTTCAACTCTACTCTGCAAATTTCTGAAGATTAGCCAAAGGCATCTGAATGCGACTGTAAAACTGTAGTGCTATGTGGCTTCAACCTACCCTACTGCTAACCCTCTGGCATTTGAGCCAAGATTTTGATTTTGAGTTCTGATAGTACTGAAGCCTCTACCTAGGCCCTTGAGTGAAGTTTTCTGAAGGTTTTTTTGTCTGTTTGTTTTACAAGACAGGGTTTCTATGTCGCTTTGGAGCATATCCTGGAACTTGCTCTGTAGACCAGGCTGGCCTACAACTCAGAGATTGGCCTGCCTCTGCCTCCCGAGTACTGGGATTAAAGACCCAGCTTTAAGTGTAGTTTCTAAAGGTATTGTTTTTTGTTTGTTTGTTTTTTGAGACAGGGTTTCTCTGTAGCTTTGGAGCCTGTCCTGGAACTAGCTCTTGTAGACCGGGCTGGTCTCAAACTCACAGACATCCGCCTGCCTATTTCCTCAGTGGTGGGATTAAAAACGTGCACCACCACCGCCTGACTAAAGGCATAGTTTTTACAGCATTATTTTAGAACTATGTATATATTTTATACATTCAAAACTGAAATCCTGGGGCTAGAGAGATGGCTTAGCAATTAAGAGTACTTGCTTCCATGCAGAGGACCCAGGCTCAGTTCCCAATACCCATACGGCAGCTCACAACCAATTGTAACTCTAGTTCCAGGGGTTCCAACACCCTCTTCCAGCCTTTGAGGGCAACAGGTATATATGTGGTACTCAGACACATAAGTACGCAAAACACCCCCACACAAAAAATGTTTAAATCTTAAAAAACAAATCCTAAAATAAATCTCCAATTTTAATAAGATAGTAGTACTGATATTGCAATTTTTAAATGATTTAAATAGAGCAGAAAACAAACATACTTTTGTTAACAAGATCTTCATTTTTAGGCCGGGCGGTGGTGACGCACACCTTTAATCCCAGCACTCGGGAGGCAGAGGCAGGCGGATTTCTGTGAGTTCGAGGCCAGCCTTGTCTACAATAGCTAGTTCCAGGACAGGCTCCAAAAGCTACAGAGAAACCCTGTCTCGAAAAACCAAAACCAAAACAAACAAACAAAAAAAAGACCTTCATTTTTGATAAAGTAGAATCAAAGATGACAAAGTCTATCTTGCTAATTTGAATTGGCTATTCACTATGAACTCAGGATTAAACAAATGCAAAATGGCTGGGTGTGGCAGCACACACCTTTAATCCTAGCACCTGAGAGGCAGAGGTAGAAGGACGTCTGTGAGTTTCAGAGTGAGACCCTGTCTAAGTAAATTCTTAGTTCTATCCTTTCTAGATACAGTAATACTTTGGCAGCAATGATTATGCCAAACTTTCAGATCTTTTTATATATATCATTTCTCATTGAAAAGACCAAGACTCCTTGGATAAACAGCCCTTTCCAGATGGCACAGCAAAAGCAGCCTAGGGTACCTTTTACAAGAAAGTGCTCCAAGATAAAAAGGTGAGCCTAAAGTGTCATAAGATACTGTAGCCAGTTTGAAAGGGTTCCTATATCCAAACTGGTGACAATGTGGCCCTCAAAAAGGATCCTAATTGGTTATAAAATTAATAAATTCCCTGGTGATACTACTCCCTCAAATTTCAAGTCCGTAATGGTTTAATAACCCCCCTATAATGAAGAAAAAAATATATGTTCATTAGGATAACAATTTCCCTAGCTCTTTAAAATTAACCAACAATTAAGGTGATAAAATCAAGCATTTAATCTGCATTTTTAAAGAAAACTCAGAGATTCTTCAATAAAATAATTGATTAAGAGCTAAAACTCACTAAGGAAAGAAAGTATAGTCAGAAGGTACTTGCTTCCTGTCAGTTATTATTTTAAGGCCACATGTAATCAAACTGTCAAACCACACCTTTACAAAAGACCTTGCAGTCACCCTTTAATCAAAGGGTCCTATTTAACACAGTCAACTGTGTGGTGTTCCAACACTATCAACTCCATATACAATTGGAGCATAGGGCATCACCTATTTAAGCATTCTTGCCACACAAGGCTTCACTTTAAACCAATGAAATCTCTGCTCCAGGGATGTCCAATCTCTTGACAAGATACTATCATTATTATCTACAGTTCTCAAAGGACCGCTCAATTATGTCATCCACACAAAAACCTAGTATTTCCAGTTTACAACTTTGTGTTGGGTTGTATTCATAGATATCCTTGGCCTTATGCAAACATAGTTGGGCAGGTCTGGAACCAAACTATAACTTAAAAAGAAAGAGCAGTAAATAAAATGACACTCAGAGGACAAGGTCAAGGCTCAACTGTTTTACAAAACAACTCGTTTGGTCAGTTAAGTGCACCCCTCCCCTCCACGGATCGTCTGGGTACTACCCCTTTTAACAATAGGCATGACTAAAAACACTAATCACCAAATGCAGTACAGGAATCTCGATTGACTACAGCTGTGGAGATACTTTGGGACTACTGGGGAAATGTGAATACAAAAAAATTTGATGGGCACTGTTACTGACTTGGTATTTTTAGGAAATATTTAAGAATCAAACAGGAGGAGGCACACTGTCTCAACAAGAACAAAACACGCAACAATATAGGAAGAAGCATTGAATACTGAATCTGGTACTAATATGGTCATTGTATTTTCCAGACAACTTGTGTAAAACTGAAAACTATCAGGCCATAAATGAAACAATATCACTGCTGAGAGACCAGCAGAAAGACACCTGGGTTCAACTGTCAACTTACTACTTGCATAACCTAGGACAAGTTACAAGTAATGTTACTAAGTTTCTGTCTCTTCTATAAAATCCAAGTTACCTACATCATCGGGTTCTGAGACTAAGACAACACATATAAAAAGCAAAACACTGTTGCACAAAGTAAGTAAATCTGGTTCTCCTTATTAAATCAAATCAGGAAATAAAAAATTATTAAGAAAACACTCATTTTTACATTCCACGTGGAAAAACTACAAAAGACACAAATAAACAAATATTATAAATCAGCTGGAAATCAATGTGAATGAGAAAAAAAATCAATATTTATATAGTATTTTTTAAACCAAGAATTATCAAAAGAACAAAAGCAAATATCAAATCTTTATCCAGCCTCTGGTATCTATTATACTGTAGTTTGCTTTGGGTATTAACTTATCTCCGCATAAAATGATAGGCGGAAGTTAAGAATTTTTTCGGTAAACATTCAACAGATTAGTATGCTTATATATTAAAAAAATAAGTTTTGGTCTTAAATTCTCTAAGTTACTAGAAAGTACACGAACATCTAAGTTTACAATAGAATTCTGGTTCACAAAAAAAATCAAACATGCAGTTTCCTTTAGTCGGTTATAACTTAATCGTCCTTTCACTCGCAGGTAACCTCTTTTTGTTAGGCCGACAGTAAAATGACCAGACACAGAGAGATCCTCAGGTAGGTGTGTGTGCGTGCGGTGTGTGTTTGCATCCTCTTCCTCTTTTAAAAGAAAAGTGCCGTTCAAACACGGGTGGGGGGGAGGGAGGCTGGAGGAAGCAGCCGGGAGAGGAGGGAATAAACAGGTCTAGGGCTCGCGGGTAGACCAGGTGAGCGCGTACCAACACCTCGCCAGCAGCGCGTTTGCTGTTGGGCGGATTGTCTTGCAAATCTGCTCCCTCGGAAGATCCGGGTGACTACTTCAGGTCCGCAGGGACCCAGGCCTGCCCCCCCTCCCCGATTAAACGCCAATGAGGGGACCCTGTGGGGTGTTTCCCGGTACGAACCTGGGGGGGACAAACCAGGCTTCCTCCCCCGCCCCCGGCGTCCAGGTGGGCGACGCGTGGTGTCGGTGCCCGGGCGAGCCCGCCGTCTCCTCCCTCCTCCCCTCCCCTCCCCGTTACCTGCGGGAGGCGGTGCGGGGGTCCGGAGGCCCTGCTCCTGCTCCTCCCCGCGTGGCTGAGGAGGCGAGGTGGCGGCGGCGGCGGCGGCAACCCCGGGGGGAGGGGGCGGAGCGCGCGGCTGGCTCCTCTCCTCCCCCGGGAGGCTCAGGGGACCCTATCTCGGGCCGCCGCGCCTAGGCCAGTGTGCAGCCTGGAACTGGGCGTGCATGGCAGCGCCGCTCGCCCGCGTGCCCGCGAGGTGTGAGAGTACGAGGCGCGGGGAGGAGAGCGCCCGGCGCCCGTGGGCCTGAGAGGAGGAGCGAGGGGCCCAGCCCGCGCCGCGCGGGCGGCCGTTGGGGGCGGTTGCCGAGGGCGGGCGACGGCTTGCTCTGGCCCGGCGGGGCGGGGAAGGGGAAAGGGACTGAGGGGAGGGGAGAGGAGGCTGGGCGGAAGGGAGCCGCCGCACCGCGCGTGCGGGCCGGCGCCGCCGTAGCCGCTCGTTTCACTCCAGCCTGTTTGGGGGCACTTTGTTTGTGTCCCACAATGCTCCGCGCGGACGGCCGGGCTGGGGAAGGGGAGGGGCGGGGCCGGGCTGAAGGCGGTGCGCGGCTATTGCGCAAGCGCAGAGCGAGCTGTCCTTAGCCAGCCAGACGTAGGAGCACCGCGGGGCCTTGACCCGGTCTGTGCACTTGTCTGTGTGCTTCTACGTGTGCGTAAGCACCATGAGGCTTGTCCAGTTTGTCCTTCTGTAGCCGTGCTCTGAGCTGCACCAAGGGAAACGTTAGAACGGTTTGGCTTTCCTTGAAATTAAAAGCCTAAAGAAACTGTTTTTCTCTAGTGGTTGTAGCTGCAAAGCACCCCAGCCCTTCTCTGTTGGGAAAGGAGTTTGGGTGTTGTGGCCTTTTTTCGCACGTGGAAACTGAGGCCTACCAAGGCGTGGCCACGAGGGTCTCTGAGAACCTAGCAAGTCCTCATGCTTTCTCCTTGATGGACAGGGATCCCTTACAAGTGGTACCACAGAGCGTCTTGGCGCGGATGGCATCCTCCTAGTGCTGTGAGGTTGCCGTAGCATTTTCTGATTACTGTGGCAGGAAGTACAGTTATGAGATGATTAGGAAAAAAAAATAGGCTCCCATGTCTCTCTCGTTTCCCCAACACAGAGTAGCTTCTACAACCTAAAGCGACTGTGAACTAGTCCTTCCCCAACCGTGAATGGCATCCTTGTACACCGACTCTTCTCTGCTCTTAGGGGAGGGAATGTGCGAGTCACTTGACAGATAGAGTCTAAAGAGCTTTCAAGTTTTTGGTCGCCTGCAAAATCAGCGCTTAGGTATTAAAACTCCAAAAGTCGTGACTTCCTCAGACCTCAGAGAACCAGACTTAGAGATTTAGCAAGGGAGGGGGTGTACCCTGGGAGTACCCCCGGAGACAGGTGGCATTGTGCCCAAGGAAGAGTGGAGGAGGGCAGGATGCCAGTCAAGGCTCTGCACCTTGGGCGCTGTGCATTTGTATATGTATACTATGTACCCACACCTCCAGCTTTTAAACCGAAAGACTTCTTTGTGCAAGGTAGGTTGATCTCCCGGTTGCAATAGACACTTGACCTCCTCCGACTTTAATCCACCCTCCGCAAGGCAAACCTCCAAGTATCAGAGCTCCTTACCCAAAGAAAGGTTCTTTCAAATAAAGGTAATGAAACCAAGGCCTGCGGTAGCCCTTCACAGTTTCCAACAAATTTTCAAGTATTTAGAAGGTATTTAATCCTAGTCTATAGATTTCTTAGTATTACTCTATCATTTTTTAAAAATGCTTTGGGCCTGTCTTTGCACTGAGAATTGAAGAATCTCACTGTCTAGGGCGGTGCCTGAGTTTAAAGCCCTTGGTGGAGTATGTGCTGAAAACATGTGTCATGGAAACAACTGGTGAAGAATCTAATGGGAATGAAGTAGACAAAGTCTTAGGATAGTTAATAGACAGTCAATAAAAGAGCATTCAATTGGACTTTTCTAATTGTGACTCAAGGGACTAAGGTGGTAGCTAATGTTGACAGTCTGGGCAGAAAACACACACACATATGCACGCACGCACTCACACACACAGCTTTAATTCTCTTGTCTCATTTTCCTTTTCTCTCTTAAGCTTTGTCTATTTCTCATTTTGCCTCTAAAACATTATCATCCTCCCATCCCATTCCCACCCTATGTCTGAAGAATTTATTAAGCAACAAATAGCTTTTGTTCTCTTAAAGGCAGAGTTCTAGATGCTAGGAGAAGGTGTTGTGAGAAAAAAGTGCAAAGAAGATTGACTGTTGCTGGAAGCCTCTTCTGTATTTTGGTTCTGGGGCAGGATCAGCTTCTGTGGCTTCTTGAGCCTCCCACCTCTTTTCTTCCTGAGCTAGCAGAGACTTGCCCTTGGGTTGCTAGAATAGGTAGACCTTTCTTTGACACCAGGTTGAATAATTCTGTTGGGAGGATTTTGTGAAATCGGAATCCTGTACACAGGTGAAACAAACAAACTAGACAGTGTGAGGGACTTTTAATTATTAACCCAGCGTGGATGAGTCTGAGGAATTCAAATTCCAGGCAAATTCCGGGGAGGGGGGTATTATTTTATCCGTGAGTTGCTTGGGAGACTCATTTCTGGCCCAAACGGTACTTTCTTGTGGTAGATCATTACTGTTGAATGGGAACTCAGTTATTTAAACCAAAACATATTTCAGAGATAGACTGCTTTATACTCACCAGAAAGATTTCTAGTCTGACTGGAATTATTTCAATGAGAGCCCATTACTTACTACACAATTCAAGTTTCTTCCTCTTAGATTCTTCCAACTATATAAACAAAAACTCTTTTCCTTACCCTGAAACGTGCCCCCTCTAACGTTCCCATTTCACCATCCGCTCAGTTGGGTAGGTCAACTTTGTCATTTTTCCACCCTACTGCAAGTCAATCCAATTGAACAACTCCTGTTACATATGCTGATTCCCACTGCCACCGTCCTGAAACAGAACAGATGGCACCTCGAAAATAGTAATATGGCTTACCTGGTTCCCAAATAGACTCCCTCTTCTCTTCACTAACCAAACGGTAGCCAGGAAACAATGTCAGCCAACAGCCAACAATTTCTCTTGTTCTCAGGTAAAGTCCCAAGCTCTTACTGTGGTTTTCATAACACTACTGTCTGGGTCCTTCCTTATCTTCTTCAAAGAAACATGGAAGTCCCAGAGTGACTTTTCTTTTTAATCTCTAAAATACCATGCTTTTTCTTGATTACATTATTTCCTCTAAATTGTAATATTCCATTCTTTGGATATTTTCCTCCATCTTCAGAGCTCTTCTTTTACATATTTGATAGTTCTATGTGATATACTTTGAATAATGTAAAATGTATCTGTTACATAACTACTGTACATAATATTGGTACATGGTCATGTGCTGTTTGATCTCACTGAGAAGTTGTCTCTGGAAATGGGGTGGCCTCCCTGCTCCCCATTTAAGAGGGAAGGCTGTTTTCAGCGAGTCTTTGAAAACAACCCTGAGGTAAACCATTTCTAGCAGAGGTTACTGTTGTTTATCCCATGCTACTAAAATGCCTGCAGTAGACATAGGAAACTGGAAGATCAGCTGA
>PVIU01013798.1:28928-54535 GCA_004026605.1 Ondatra zibethicus | reverse complement strand
CTGTAGGGACTAACCCAAAGGGTACTCAAAGGAATAAAGTCTGGCAGATGGATGTGTTCCACTTTCCAGAATTTGGAAAATTAAAATATGTACACCATACCATTAACACTTATTCAGGCTTTCAGTGGGCAACTACCTTGCACTCAGAAAAGGCTGATTCAGTAATCACACATTTATTAGAAGTTATGGCCATCATGGGTATACCTGTACCAATAAAGACAGACAATGGTCCAGCATATGTGTCTAAGAAAATGAAACAGTTTTTTTGTTTATTATATATAATATAATGCATATTACACGTATACCAAGCAATCCTACAGGTCAGGTATTTATAGAAAGTTCAAATCGAACTATAAAGGATATAATAAACAAACAGAAATGGATGGAAAATACTCCCAGAAATAGATTGCATAATGCTTTATTAACTTTGAATTTTCTTAATTCTAATGAGGAAGAAACAGTGGCAGCAGAGAGACACTGGATAATAGAAAAAAACTTCTGAATTAAATCAGTCGGTGTATGTCAAGGATATGTTGACCTCACAATGGAAACCGGGAGATGTGCTATGTTGGGGAAGGAGTTTTGCTCTTGTTTCCACAGGAGAGGAAATCTATAGATACCATAAAAATTAATAAAGATTCGGTTTGAAAAAGAAAAATCTCTTGAGAAAGAGAAACGACAGCTCATCCACAGAGGTGACAATCATACAGGTGGTAAGGAAAACTCATAAGGGTTGGGGCAGGGTTCTGTTTTTGTCTTTACAGGAAAATACTCATCTTCAAAAAGGCAAGAGACCTTGGACATTTGGATGCCTAAAGAGGAAAAAAATGACTATCCAGAAAGGATCACTAAGTAAAGAGGAATATGACTTATGAGGCCAGGTCATCTGAGGGTAAAAACTAATTATATATATTCCTATAGAGTTATAAAATCACTTAAAAATCAAAGCTGGCTTTGGAGTTGGACAATGGCTATCCTTCTCTAAATCCAAGCATGTTGTTAAAAGAAAAATTCAGAGTTTCTGTCTCATGTCAGGAGCTATACCAGAACAGAAAGACAAAAGACTTTAGAAAAAATTTTACTTTTCTCCATACCTATTTTGTCTATATCATATCTTTTGTTGAATATATGTCTATATGAATAATGTTTAAGTCTTCCCCAATGAACAGTATATTTTCTTGCAATAAACTTTGAAATTTCCAGGAAGTTGATGGGCCTCACAACAATGACTCCATCTGGTTGATATAATGTCATGATGCTGATAGTGCTACTATAAGACTGGTTTGGGGGTACCAGCTGCTCAAGATGGTTCCTACTTGGTTAGGTGAAATGGTGCACCTTCTTACAATGTTCTGGCCAGAACTCCAAATAAGAACTTCAAAAAAAAACCCCTATTGACTACTCAGAGACCATCTGCAATAATACTGGATAGTAATCTTGAAATTTAACCATCATGTTACTTTTACAGAATCCCATAGAAAGAACATTACCCCCATGACAGGTGGAAACAATTCTAGAAGACAATGTCCCCTCTCCCAACAAAGTTTGTCCTCACAGTTAGGAACATCATTTAGGAGTGGATTATTACTCGTATAGGGTTGGGGGTTGGGGTGGAAATTACATAGGCCCAGAGATATCCTTAAAAAAAAGGGGGGAAACTGAATGGGATAATAGGTAGATTAGTGTGAACTTACTCACACTAATAATAATAATAGTGAGTAATAGAGTAAATACTAGTGAGCTATTATTTATGGACAATTTACATTGGTATAGATTCTTATATAGTGATACAAGTTCAAATTATATTTGTTATATTGAATATGTTCCTATTTCTGTTTACAATATTTGAATACCAGTGCACAGTTATTTTGTCATATTGTATGCATGCATGTTTCTACATCTGTTTAAGACATTTTGTATAGTGATACAATTTTAGGACATATTTATCATATTGTATTATATATTTCTACTTCTGATCAAGATACTTACACATTGTTTACACTTTGAGGTCATTGTCCTCATTCACTGCACAGTTGTTTAAAGATTATTTAATATTCTGATATGAAGTCTTAGTCTTTAAATTACAAAGGTATCAAGTATTATAGGTCAATAGTCATTCATGTTTGTCATACTTACAGTCAGACTAATTAGGTTCTTCAGATACATAGAAATTATATTCTGCATAGATAGGTAATCTTCAACTACTTCAAAGAACTGTAGAATATGGCATTTAAATAACTTAGGGTTCTGTTGACTTGAGACAACGATGCTCCTGGCAGCACTGATTTATTCCCAAGAGAATGTTGAGCACCTAAGACACTCTACTTGGAGCTTGTTTTCTTCTTGGCACAACTGGCCTTTGGGCAAGGAACTGCCCATGCCTTGACCACTGACAAAGTGCATGGTGTCTGGACAGGACAAGCAGGATAAAAGCAAAAAGACTAGGAAACCTTGCCAAGACAGGTTTATATGGTTTTGTAAATTTTTCCTGCCTCTGAAAATGGTTTGTCAGTTACTCTACGCCTTAGCCAAAGTTGATTGCTTCAACCTTGCAAATGAGACTCTGGGTGATTGCTCAGGTAGCCAGTTATCTCTGTCATCTACTACATATTTTGGAAGCTGCTTGATTGTACTTCCTGCCTACTCAGTAATATTATCTCCCTTCTCAGGTCTTTGATGGGGTTGAAGATTCGATAGTTGTAGTTACCTTCATTTTATGATCTAGCAAAGCAATTTCCAATACAAGAGAGACTCCTTAGGATAAAATGATTATTAAAACATTTAGCATATGCTCCTTGCTTAATAATGTTTATGCTGGTTGTAATCCTAATTTTTATACTTGATATCTGTTCTTAGTGTATATGGTTTTGTATTGTGTTTGGAATGCTCTTATTTAGACAGAATGGGGAGGTGCTAGGGAACCTCTTTCAGCCAATGGCTTTTAAGAGGCTAGACTAGGTTGGGGCATGACTTAGGGTACCACAAAGCCACAGTTTTGCACAGGTCTCTCTGTTCTTCTTGTGAGCCTTACCTGTCTCCATCCCTATTTCCTCACTGTAATTTGTGAGATCCCCTTTAATAAAGTAAAGCCTTATAATACTCTATTCAGAGTTAGCTTGGGATAATTTGACTTGCATTCCCCCCATTTGACACATTCTGTATCAATTATTAAATCTACTTTAAAAAAGTAACTACTAGTTTTTAACATGTTATATTGGATTAGATTTTTGTATATTGTATACAAATTCTGTATATTAATTTTGTTATAACATATTGTACATACCTTGTACAGGAGAATTGTCTGTATTCTGTCAATTATATTTTAAATAAACGCTGACTGGCTGATAGCCAGGCAAGAAGTATAGGCAGGAAAACCAGACAGGAAGTAGAGGTGGGGCAATGAGAACAGGAGAATTCTGGGAAGAAGGAAGCTCATTCCCCGCAGTCCTGCCCAGACCACGGAAGAAACAGGATGTGACCTGCCCCGCTGAAAAAGGTACCGAGCCATGTGGCTGACATAGATAAGAATAATGGGTTAATATAAGTTATAAGAGCTAATACGAAGCCTGAGCTAATGGGCCAATCAGTTTATATCTAATGTAGTCTCTGGGTGATTTTCTCTGGGGCTTACTGGCTGTGGGAACTGGGCAGGACAGAAACCCTGACAAGCCCAGCCCTCATATTACAATATCTTTCTACTCTTGTTGTACCTATACAATACTCTTGTATTGTACCTATACAACTCATTTAAAAATGTAATGCAAATTTCTAGTCCTTGAAAATTATTGTTATACTAACTGTTTAAGATAATAAGGAAATACAGGTTAGTAGTTAATCACCTATTATAATTGAACTTGTAGTCACATTAGGT
Organism: Ondatra zibethicus; assembly: GCA_004026605.1. Classification (NCBI taxonomy): domain Eukaryota; kingdom Metazoa; phylum Chordata; class Mammalia; order Rodentia; family Cricetidae; genus Ondatra; species Ondatra zibethicus. The sequence goes on along the minus strand of PVIU01013798.1, from coordinate 50,664 downwards.
ATGTTTTCCAGGTCAAACAAATATATATTTTAGATAGACTGGTCATCTTCAAACACTTCAGAGATCTACAGAATATGGGATTTAAGATATTTTAATAATACAGGTTTCTTTTTCTTTTCTTTTTTTTTTATGACAATGAGACATGTCTGCTCCTGGCAGCACCAATCTACTTCAGAGTAGATAATGAACATTGAAGAAACACCACATGGAGTTTTCTTCCTTTGTGGCAAAAGCACACCACTGGGCAAGAAAATGCCTTTGCTTCAATTGCTGACATCATGCTGCCCTGAATGGACAAGCCGGACACAAAAGAAAGTGACTGCCAAACATGGTCAAGACAGAATATCCTGCTTCACAGAAAAGTCTGTTGGATATGCTAGGCCTGTAGGCCAAAGATGGATGCCTCAGTGTTACAGAGGAACTTTGTGTGACTGCCCATGCAGTCAGATGTTTTCTGTCATTTCTCACATTTTTTTAGAAATCACTTGTTTGTATTTCCTGCTTATTCAGTTAATATTATTTTCTTCTTGAGTCTCTGAGGGAGTTGTAGACTAGAGAGTTATAGTTTTCCTTGTTTACCAGATGCAGAAAGCAAGCTATAATAGAAAGTAAATTAGGTACAAAACTTTGGACTCACCAAGATAGAATAGATATGGAGTATTTTCTCTGAATTTGTCAAGTGCAAATGGACTAGACATTGTTGATGTATTTATTGCCTGTATATATTGTATATAGTTTTCTTATATTAGTTATAGCCTTAATTTTTAGACAAAAAGGGAAATTTAGTGATATTTCATTTGTATTTTAACAAATAAAGCTTGCCTGAAGATGAGAACACAAAACAGCCATATTAGTCAGCCATATAGGTCAGGTAGTGGTGGCACACACCTTTCATTCCAGCAGTCACACTAGTTAGTCATAATTGCTGGGTGGTGGTGGTGCATGTCTTTAATCCCAGCACTAGAGAGGACTATAAAGCAGGGTTAGACAGGAACTCGCTCTCCTTCAGTTTGAAGATTTCGAAGAGGTAAGAGCTCTCTAGTGGCTTGGCTGCTTTGCTTTTCTGATCTTCAGCTTGAACCCTGTCTCCAGGTTTTTATTATTCATTTCACATTCCTGTTTTAGGTTAAATATTTAGTTGTTTAAAATAAGCTAAATTTATTTTCTTGTAACTGGTTTGACATTGATGGAACTTATAGTATGTGTATTACTGCTTCAAATTACACAGTATTTAGTCCATAAACTGACTTACCATGTTTTATATAGTTGACTTGCCTGTGAAAGTTTTATTAGGTTGAAAAATTCTGATTTAATTTTTCTGAGCTTCTATTGTGTTATCAGAATTATAAAAAAATCTAGAATTGATATAATTTTTCATTTTAGAATGAGGGGAATAGCAACACTGTGGTTATATTTCCCAAATATGAAGTGGATTAGGATTGCTTTTGTATTGGGTTTATAGGGCGGGTGAAGGATAGGCAGAAGTGATTTGTAGTGTACTGATAAAAAATTTAGACCCTGTATGTGAAAGCAAGAAAAGATCTCAAAAATCAAAATTTTATATTTTGTTTATTTTGATGCTGGAGATTGACTTTAAGTCCCTGAGTATGCTAATCACACTGAGTCCTATTAAGGTTTAGGATTCTATATTATATATCTAGTACTCCGTCTGTTTTACAGTATCCAATTTTTCTTTCTTTCTTTATCTTTGAATTTTTTGAGGCAGGTTTTCTCTGTGTAGCCCTGGCTATCCTGGAACTTGCTGTGTAGCCCATGTTGGCCTCAGACTCAGAGATCCACCTGCCTCTGCCTCCCAAATGCTGGGACTAAAGGCATGTGCCCCTACTCCAGGCCACAGCGTCTACTTTTTAAAATAATTTCATTAAGTGGTCAGAGTTTGTTAATTTTTTAAATTATGTGTGTGTGTGTGTGTGTGTGTGTGTGTGTGTGTGTGTGTGTGTGTGTGTATGGGCATGTGTATGTCATAGTAAGCCTGTGGAGGTCAGAAGACAACTTGCAAGTGTCAATTCATGGATCTGGGAGTCGAACTCATATTGTCAGGCTTAGTGACAAATACTTTGAGGAAGTAAGTTACTGAAGGTTGGCTGTCTCACTACTATTAAGTGGTAGAGATAGGATTAAAGCCTAGATTTGTATGATGTAACACAGACCAGGCTCTTACTGTGATAACACTCTGCCTTTCATGTTTTGATGCCCTTCTTTGTTTCCTAGGATGACCTTCAACCTCTGACCCTCCTGTCTCTACCTTCTGAGTGATTGGATTAGAGGTCTGTGCTGGGGAACACACTAAATGCTTCATGTATGATGATAGGCTAGCATTCTACCACTTGAACTAAATCAGCCCAGTTACTACTTTACACAGATATAATTATTATAAAATAAACATTTCCCATCTTTGTATGCCATAAATTTAAAATAAAATTTAATCATTTTCTCAACAGTGAATGAGAAAGGGTTCAAACTTATTTTACTTTTATTTGACAGAAGATAAACTATGAAAAAGGCCCAAACCTCACACAGTGATGTAAGACTTATGTTTCTATATGGGAACTGCTTCATGCTTGATGGAGGATAAATCCTTGTAGTTGGAATAAACAAAGTGCTGGTTTAGCCAGGCATGGTGGTGCATGTCTTCATGCCCAGAAAGGAGGAGTCCGAGGCCGGAGAACCCAGAAGCCAGTCTGGGTTACAGAGCAAGACCCTGTCTCATAAAATCTGTGCCCCAACAAACAAGAATCCCTCCAAAGCAAGACAACAGCTTTGGATTAGAGGTCACACAGCTTGGACAAAGGATTAGAAAGCAGCAGTGCTAGCTAGACTCCAGCCGCCCCCATCACTCTGCCCCTAATATTTTATCCTAGCAATGAAGGACAAGAAGGCATTGAGTCATGGGTGGTGGATGGCTTTAAATCATTTTTGGGAAGGTACTGAATCAGAAACCACTAACTTCGGGAATATGGCCAAATACTGGCAGATTTGATTTCTGTTTGTGTAAGTGTTTGTGTGGTAGTGAGGCCAAAAATCTTCCAGGTTTTGAAGGTCACCATTGGTGACACTTAACAATACATGTGTTAATTTAGTTATGGAAAATATTCAGTCCCCTGCACTCACTCAAGTAAAATGGAATACCATAGAGTGGAAGAGATGTTTTCCAAAACTGTAATTAAACATGAAATATAATTCATATAAAATTAGAGTTTGTTCATCTAGTTGCTAGTCTCCAGGCAGCAATTGAAAGTGCCCTGTGTTTGCGGAAATCACTGGGGATTGTCATTGTCTCACTGAATCCAGCTAGGATTTACTGACTCAGCACTCACATAGTCTGAAATCGAAATTTAAATGTACCCTATTGACTACAGGTGTAAACTTACTATTTAAAACATATAAAACTCCACTTATAAAGGGATCCTTTTCTTCATATAGTCATTCTTTAATAATCAGTATTTCCCTATCCCCTAAAACTGGACGTGTGCCCTGCTATATGGGATGCAAATTAAATCTGCCTTTCCAAGTCCATTAGTTTTTCTCCTGATTATACTGTGGACTGAACACCAGACTTTTATTTGCCCCTCCTGAGGGGCAGAACAAGTAAATATTACTAAGGGTTTCCGTATGTCGGGGAAGCAGGAAAAAGCTTTTCTGGGCAGCAAAGTGTGTTTGAGGCTGTTTTCTAAGGTCAGTTCACATGCAGTTCCTACTCTTCCATGGAGGTCCCACTGAGACGACAGCAACAGAACTCAGTATACTATGTATCCCTCTCAACAAATTTCACTGTTCTTTTTCTTACAGTGTAATGAATTACTGCAAGGGTGCGGGGTAAATCCAAGCAGTAGTTAGATTTGGCCCGAAAGTGCTGCCGACAGACCTTTGGCGGTGGGGTGCCGGCCGGCGCGCCAGACCCCTGCAGGCGACTCTTCACTCCTTCCTGCCTGGGGTGTGTGGGCGGGGGTCGGGGACGTTTTCCCCTTCACCTTGGGGAGGGTGTGGGGCTTCGGACTGCCACTGGGGCCTAGTCTGGGGCGGTGCCCGGGCTGCTGCCCCTCTGGCGCACCCCCCGTGGAGGTCCTTATTTGTAGCAGGGTCAAAGTGAGCGCCTTCTGCCGAGGGCAGCGGTCCGGGACGGCGACTTGGCCGCTCCTCGGCCCTGTGGGGCTCGCTATTCCCGGAGTGCGCGGGCGAGCGCAGGACCACCGAAGCCACAGTCTCGCCTACCCCAAGGTTTCTGGGCAGGCACAGATCGTCCACCGTGTCCCCCGCGCGCCCCCTCCGGGCTGCGTCGGACCTCGCCCTGCCCTCCCCTTCTCCCCCCCCCTCCCGAAGCCACTCGAAGCCATTCTCTGCCCGCGTATTTAAGAAGCACAACCTAACAGGCTGCCCCCACTCAGTGACGATCCTTTTCCGGACGGACGGGCCCTTCAGCCAATCACCGAGCAGAGCTGCCGAGCACCCCGCTCCCGGGTCTGTGGCGGCCTCGGTGGGCGGGCTAAAGCAGCTAGCAAGTTGAGTGGAGCCACGGCTGACGCGAGTCAACAAAGGTCACGTGAGGCCAATGGCCTGCTCCGATTGGCCGCGGAAGCCGGGCAGGAAGGGGGGGTCACGGCAGCGGCGTGGGGTTCGCTGTGTGACACAATTACAACAACTTTGTGCTGGTGCCGGGGAAGTTTGTGTCTCCTACGAATCCCCCCGGAGCTCCCGATCCCCGCGTGCTCCGGCCATTCCCGTCGTCCCTGCCTGTGGCTGTCCCCTTCCCGCCCCCGCGATGTGACCCTACAGCCGAGCCGTCGCCGCTACCGACCCAGTGGCTCCACAGCCCCTGCTGCAGCTGCCTTCGCCTCTACCGCGTTGGGATTTTTCGCCGCCGCCGCCTTTCGCGGCGGAGGAGGCAGAGATAAAGTTGCTGTGCCGGTCCCGTGCGGAGACTGGAGGCGTCGTTGCGGGCCCCGGCCAGGGGAGGGGGAGTGTCGGCGTTGGAGTTGGGAATTCGCTGCGTTTCCATGAAATCCTGCGGAGTGTCGCTCGCTACCGCCGCCGCCGCCGCCGCCGCCGCCGCCGCTTTCGGTGATGAGGAAAAGAAAATGGCGGCGGGAAAAGCGAGCGGCGAGAGCGAAGAGGCGTCCCCCAGCCTGACGGGCGACGAGAGGGAGGCGCTCGGCGGACTGGACAGGTACGGGGCGCGGGCAGCGGCCGGGGCCGCTCGGGCCGGGCAAGCGCCGCTCTCCGCCGAGGCCGGAGCGTGGCTGTTGTGTGGTGGCGGTGGGGCGGGCACCTCGGCTGGGCGCTCAGGGCGCCGCGCCGACGCCGGGGCCTCGGGCTCCGGCAGGGACCGGTCGGCGGCGCAGCAGGAGCACTAACGAGCCGCGTGTGTCTTTCTCGGCAGCCGCCTCTTCGGGTTCGTGAGGTTTCATGAAGATGGCGCCAGGATGAAGGCCCTCCTGGGCAAGGTAAGGCAGCTGCGGGCCGGAGCGCGGACACGGTCCCTCGGGCCAGAGGCGCACTCGCCCGGGGCCCCGCACCGGGGGCCACCACTCCTTGTGGCCTCGAACGACGGCCGAGGGGCTTGCGGAAAACTGTTTCCTGCCCCCGCACCCCCGGTGCCTCGCTTGCTCTCTTGGGAGATCACTTCTCTCGGAGCCAGAGCAACAGAGGCAGCAGCGCATTTTGGGCCGAGCTCATGTGGGGCGACCAAATCGCTTCCGATTTCGGCGCCCTGGGGAGCTAGGCCGATGAGCCCCGGGGGGCCTCTGCAGGGTCCTGAGATCCCGAACGGGGCGGGTGGCCTTGGGTTCCCCATTAGTTACCTCCCCTGGTTTTTAGGCTTCCTTGAGTCAGGCTGTTCGTGCTGTCTGCTGTTCACCGAACAGTTTGGGACGGCTTCTTGTCTCTGCCGCCTGCAGGGCGAAGTTGGCCGTAGTTTAGGTCGGTGACGAGTTTGCATTGGGTTGGTGACGTGTATCTCGATTGCTAAGTGCTTTACCTGAAGTTAGGTGACTTGTTTACTTTTTGGGTCTCTCTGCTATAGATCTACCACAGTTATATGTGAGTGCGTTTTCTGGACCTTCGTTTCCCGTGAGTCAGTCAGGGGCGGTTGGCGAGGATTCGGGGTGTAGTCTCTGTTTATTTGTGTGGAAAGTTGTTGGTACTGTCATTTAGTTAAGTAATGGCTGCTTCTATCGGCCCAAGATGGCGGGACAGGGTGGGAGGAGAAAGTGAAAGGGGGGGTGGGGGAGGAAGGAAAGGTAAACATGGAAATACATAGTATCGAAGAACAGGCCTCTCCCTTAGAGTGTGTAGCAGTGGTTAAAAAACATTGTCATAGATTATTTGCATGTAGATTTTTTTGTACCCTTCTTTACCTTGGAAACAGCATGCGTAAGCCTGGTAATGCTGATCAACCTGTAGCACATTTGGTTACCAATCGGAAGCAAGCTATTGAACAAAGGCTGGAGTCTGTTCTGTTGGCTTCAGTTTAGATTTCCTGACCGAAGTGTGCTTGGAATGGTATTGGGTGGCTTTCTTGTTCATTTGGACCCCGAAGCTTGGAGTGTGTATGATAGCTGTTTCATTGGTTAGACATTTTCTTCTTTGGCTGTGCTCTAGGTTTGCGTTTGACACTTAGCTCTATTATTGCAAGTGAGAAGTTTAAGAAAGAAGACCAAAGCCTAGCACCATTTTCAAAGTTGATTATTTTAATCATTATCTTTTTTTGCCTGTATTTTGGTTTATCGACATTAGTTGCTTTTTATCTCTGGTCACAGGTATCTGAATATAAGAAGTTTGAGTGTAGGCAGTGACCAGAAAACAGAACACACATAATCCTTTTCAGTAAGTCCCAGTTTCTTTGAGCGGTAAGAGCATTTGAATTAAACTTTGACAATATGGGTATTAATTCGCTTCATTAAAATTGTCGCTGGAAAAGATGTACAGACTAGTTTTTGAATGATATAAACATCAATAATTGTTGGTCTTCGGCTTTTAAGATTACCCCAACCTTTTTGAAAGTCTTTTATGTACAAAGACTAGATTTCTGTGAAGTTGTCATTCCAAAGTTAATTAAGTGTTCAGATTGAAGGCCCATTTTATTTTGGATTGAGCATTGCTAGTCTACATTGTGTTAGGAAAGTTGCTAGCAGGAAAAATTCATTTTGAAAGTTTGACTAAATTTATTGCTTTTGGTTATGGTAATGAAGAAATAAGTGGAATCTTTTATGTACACGTGTAAAGTGCTAGCTCATAATTTCATCAGAATCAGCAGGTGGTGCCTAACTTTGGATATTGTATTGTAATAGTGAATGAAAACTAGAGTTAACATTTAAAAATTGAGCATTTTCAAATTTTCTCAATGTGCATTATTCATTTTTTTTGGTATTTGAATACAGTAACATCTTAAACATGAAAAATTTGTGAAGTTTCATTTTATTTTGGGGGAAGAATTATGACTTAATATGTGTCGGGTAGTTTGATAAACTGAGTAGTATATCGAGCTAAAAAAAAATCCTCATTGATTTTGGCTAAGTGCTCCTTAGAGTCCTAGCTACTTAGATCAGGACCCAACAGCCTTCATGCTAAAACATTCTATATTACATGGATCTTAGTTGTGTCCTTATTAGCTTGAACATATCCGTAAAATGTATAATATAAATTTATGCTTCACAAAATGTAACTTTTCTTCTGTTTGAATTGGATTATGCATAGAATGAGTGAACTAGAGTCCTTGGGAAGAAGTATTGAGTTACTTAGTTTTATCCATCCTTTAAGTTTCCTGAGAATCTGTATTTTTGGATGTGAGGTTTGGGGAGTGGAATATTGAGTTATGTTAGTTTTAGAATTATTTCCTCTGTAACTCTTTAAAAAAATGTTGACTTTTCTCTACTGTGTGTGTTGGGTGTGTTCAGACAGTTTAACCGAACGCATAATAAATTGAATAATTACTAGAATTCCTTTTTTTAGCTGTGAACTTTGTTGCATTATTCCCAGAAAAATTTTGTCTGTTCCAAAATGTATTTCACTAAATTTCTTGTGGAGATTGAGTCATTCCTACTTGTCTTGAGAAAAAAATTTTCCCCGTGTGTTTTTATTGCATCCTTAAAGTTTTAAAATGCACATTTATAAACAGAAGTCTAAAAAGTTTTGGAAAACTAAAACCATTATTTTTTATTTGTTTTTATTTTTTCGCAAATTTATTTATTACTTTTTCCTGTGTGAGGCTGCTATATTTCAGGTCATTTCTCCTGGACTCTGCGTTCTTTTGTAAGATCCCATTATGCAAGAGTCATTGAAAGAAGTTTTCTTTGCGGGATTGTCTTTTATATATAGTATGGTGTTTTGGATTTAAAAAATTTAATACAGTATTTTTGTAGTAATACCTTAAGGCTGTAAGGAACTAGAGCTTGCTTTAAAATTCTTGTAATATAGCATGATCTTTAAATTTTCTCTTTAATGCTGAACCTTAATTTTTGGATAACTTAATTAGTCATTATTATTACTCATTTATGTCTGTGGGTGTTTTGCCTGCATGTATGACTGTGTACCACTTGGGTGGTGACTGGTGAGGCCAGAAAGCTTCTGATCTCTTAGAACTGGCAGTTGTGAATCACTATGTGGGTCCTTGGAATTGAACCTGGATCCTCTAGAAGAGCAGTCAGTGCTCTTAACCGCGTGTATGTGTTTGTGTGCCCATGAGAGACAAGGAGGGAGGGACAGGGAGAGAGAGCATTGTATGCAGGCTAGAGCAGGCACACTAGCAAGCACGAGTGGAAAGTCAGGACTCCTTGTTCTAGTCTTTCCTTTGTCACCGGGATTGAACCCAGCTGGTCAGACTTGGCAGTAAGTGATTATTGACAGAGCCATTTTAAACAATCTTATTGTTAAAGTTTGTCTTAAGTATTCTGGTTGGATTTCTTTTTGATAGCTCTTTTAATAGAAAGATTTTATAGAATACTTAGGAATTATAAATTGTTCATCATTTGAAAAATTAAAAATGTATTCTTAAAGTGGTATTAAGAAAATACTTGACATTTTTATTTTTGGGGGGTGGGTAATGAAAATAATTTTTAAGATCTACTGAAGCATATATTTTCCTAAACTTGGTTTTGCATACGTGAGGGAATTATTGGGTAAGTTTTAGAGGTATCTTATAATATTGGATTATTGGTGATGTGTGAAAACAAATGTGTACTTTATTTTTGTAAGGACTTAAAGAGGATATTCATTTTCAGTGCTAAAGAACTTTAGGGTTTTGGTTGGAAAAAGTAGTTATAGAAATAGTATCGTGAGGGCTGGCGAGATGACTCATCAGGAGAAGGCACTTGTTGCCAAGCCTGAGGACTTAAGTTTGATCCCTTTGAACTACAATGAGGAGGGAGAGAGAACTGATTCATTCTCCCCCCCACAACATAAATAAATATGCCTTGTGCTTGAAAATTAGATTTTTAATTTGATGGATTTTTAAACTTGTTTTCTAGTTTGGAAAATTATCTTCTAAACACTTATAGTCAAAATTGCTTGGACAAAGTTTTATGCAATTACTACATATTTGCTAAGATTTTTTGCTGTGTTCCCTGAAACAAAATTATAGTAAGAGATTACAGAACATGTTCACATGTCTGTCACAGAATAGAGTTGCAGCAGTACATATGTAGACTCTTGTTTTGTTTCTTTGTTTATTTGAGACAGGGTCTTAACTCTAGCCCCAGGTGGCCACTAGGTAATAGTGTTCCTGCATCAGCCTCCTTACCACTGGGATTTAAAAGAGTGAGCCATAAGAATGCTTGGCTCTAAATAGCTAATTTTAAATTTCTGTTTTTTTATCGAATAGATTTTCTGCAGACTCAGATACAAAAGACAACATTTGATTCCTTTTTACATAATATAGGTTGTTAAAACTGCTTCAAAGGTAAATTTTTGTTACTTGAGTAACAAAAACATACTTATACTTAAAGGTTTATTGCTTAGCAGGCTGCACTCTTTCTGATTTAGATCATGTAACATTTAGTTTTGTATATATATTACCAATGTTCTGCATATTTGAAAGGGGTTTTTATTCATTTTTGCTTTGAAACTCAGTGATGTTTTGTTTTCTTTGAAATTGATGTTAATGAGTGATAGCACTACATTATTAATATTTTTGAAATGTGGTATCCAGGGAACTAATTTATGTTTTTAAAAAACACCAGAAAAACCTACCTACCACTTGTCCAAAAATTGAAAAGATGGTTGGGCTATTTAGGGCTTTCATGTAGTTATTTGCAGACTATTTAATTAATGGAGTTTATTTAATGAAAGCATGATCGATACTCATGTATTCATACTGAAACTTGACATATAATTGCATATGCTTTTTATATTGGTTTATAAGTTATGACAGAAATATTTGAATGCACACCAAGTTCAAGTGGTCAGTGTAGGAAATATGAAGGTAATGTGGATATCATTATGTTAAACTTGAAACTCCTTGAGTGGGGTGGGATTAGTATAAGGATTACTGGCCCATGAATATCAGTGGCAGAAAGCACAGTGTCCAGTACTCTGAACATTTGTAAGAAAGGTCGGTTTAATAGATTACAAAGCTCCTAAAAACTATGGGAATTTTTTCTTTGGAGATCCTTCCTAATTCTCAATTTAGATAGTAACAAGTTGCTTTTTAATTTTGTTTACAAAAATAGTCTAAAAATCAGATTTTGGCTTTTTCAGCTCTTCAAATGATGATCTATGTGTTATGTACCTCATGATCTTTCTTTGTAATACTAATAAATACTTTCCTGTGTTTTTTTTTTTAAAGATTTTATTATGTATACAGTGTTCTGTCTGCATGTATACCTGCACGCCAGAAGAGGGCACCAGATTTCATTACAGATGATTGTGAGCCACATTGTGGGTACTGGGAATGAGCAGCCAGTGCTCTTAACCTCTGAGCCATCTCCAGCCCTCCCTAGGTTCTTCAGTGAGTTTGTCTGCCAGCTTAAAAGATCTTTGACAGCTTTGGAAGGGTAATCACAAAGTAGTTAAGTAATCACTATTATGGAGTGCACAACACAGCTGGGGAGATGGATTTTGAACTTTTTACTTTATAGAGTTCCTTTCTCGTGTACATTTTTTTAAGATTTATTTTATGTACGAGTATTTTCCCTGCATGTATGTATGTATGTATGTATGTGCACCACGCATATTCCTAGTATCTTCAGAGGTCAGAAGAGGACATTGGATCCCCTGGGGCTGGAGTTACAGATGGCTGATAATTGAACTTGGGCCTTCTGCAGGAGTAGTAACATGTTCTCTTAACCACTGAACCAACTCTCCAGCCCTTCTCACTTTGAAAAAGATTTTAAAAACGTTACTTTTCTTAGGTTTAAATTTTTTATTTTATGTGTATGAGTATGTATGTGCACCATGTGTGTGCCTATGGAGATCAGAAGAGACATTGAATCCTTTGGAACTGGAGTTAACAAATGGTTTTGAGCTGCCAGGTGGGTGCTGTGTCCTCTTCAAGAGCAACAAGTACTCTCAACAACTGAGTGGGCTGTCTCTAGAGTCCCTTATTTTTATTTTTTAATTATGTGCATATGTGTCTGTGTATAGGTTTGTGTACATGAATTCAGTGTCCCTGAAGACCACAAGAGGGTGTCCGATCTGCTGGAGCTGGAGTTGTGAATTGTCTGATGTGGGAGCTGGAAATTGAACCAGGTTCCTCTGCAAGAGCCATGTGATAACTCTCTTTAACCACTGAGCCGTTTTTCCAGGTTCATTTCTTTAGACTCCCCCTCCTCCCGGTTTTTTTTTGTTGTTGTTGTTGTTTTTTTGTTTTTTGTTTTTTTCGAGACAGGGTTTCTCTGTGGCTTTGGAGCCTGTCCTGGAACTAGCTCTTGTAGACCAGGCTGGCCTCGAACTCAGAGAGATCCGCCTGCCTCTGCCTCCTGAGTGCTGTTTTAAGATTTATTTATTATGTATACAACATTCCTTCCATGTATGCTTGCATGCCAGAAGAGGGCACCAGATCTCATTATAGATGGCTGTGAGCCACCATGTGGTTGCTGGGAATTGAACTCAGGACCCCTGGAAGAGCAGTCAGTGCTCTTAACCTCTGAGCCATCTCTCCAGCCCCCCTTGTTGTTGCATTTTTAAAGACAGGGTTTCTCTGTGTAACAGCTATTGCTGTCCTGACACTCACTGTGTAGATTAGGCTGGCCTCAAAACACTGAGATCTGCCTTCTTTTGCCTCTCAGTACAGTTGCTGGTAGTTGCATATGTTTTAAAATATATTTATTTTTATTTTATATGTATGGGTGTTTGTGTCTATTTCTGTGTACTCTGTGCATGCAATGCCCTCAGAGGTTAGAAAGGGGGTATTGTATCATCTGGAACTTGAGTTACAGATGGTTGTGAGCTACCATGTGGGTACTGGAAACCAAGCTCAGATTCTCTGGAAGACTTAACACACTGCCTGAGCTTTCTCTCTAATGTTGTGTCCCATTCCACCTCCCATCCCCCTTTCTCATAGGGTTTCACTATGTACAAGCTGTTTTGAGATCATGTGGCAATCTTTTTGCCCCAGCCACTTTTGCTGGTATTACAGTTGTGTGCCACCACATCTGGCAACATCTATCATGTTATTTTTTTTATCTTTGTATCTTTTTTTTTGGTGGAATATTTATTCGTGTGTTTTCCCTGTTTTTTTTCTTGGGTTGTTTTCTTTTTACTGTTTGTCTTTGAGCTGTTTAAGTGTCTTTTGGTAATGCTGGTGATAAAATGTTAGACACTGGTGTATACTGGGCAAGCATTCTATCTCTGGCTGGGCCAGTGCCCTCAGCCTGAGGGTTCCTTGTATTTTGACTTTTAGAAGTATTAGGAATCAGGTGCTCCCCAGCCTGCCTTGAGTGGCTTAACTGCAGCAGCTATAACTCAGCTCCAGCAGCTATGTCATCGCCAGTGGTCAAATGCTCTTCAAAAGGTTCCCTCCATTACAGACTGCTCTCTTGTTCTCTCTCTCTCTCTTTCTTTCTCTCTCTCTCTCTCTCGCTCTCTCTCTCTCTCGCTCGCGCTCTGTCTCTCTCTCTTATGTCCTTGCTCCAAGACTGCCTTTCACTCTTCTCCCCTCCAATAAAAATTGTGTGAAATCTGTTGTTGTGTGGTGTAGCCTCTGCATCATTCCTTGGTTTGGATCTATCAAGGTGTATGCCCACTGCTTAACTCTAACAAGAAGTATTTCTGCTGCCCAGTTGCTTTGCTTTGAATGTTTTAAGGTTTTTTTTCTTTTTTCTTTTTTTTTTTTTTTTTTTTTTTTTTTTAACAGAGCAAGAGTTACCAATTTTCAGCTGGGCAGTGGTAGCACACACCTTTAATCCCAGGAGGCAGAGGCAGGCAGATCTGAGGTCTAGGTAGGCCGGCCTGCTCTACAGAGTGAGTTCCAGGACAGCCAGAGATACACAGAGGAACCCTGTCTCAAACAAAACAAAACAACCCAATAAAAAGAGATATCAATTTTTCTAGACATATTCTATTGAAAATTTTACTCATTTGCATATTTATGGTATGTGTGCAGTGTGCTTGTGCATGGCATAATGTGGAGGTCAGAGGACAACTGATGGGAATTGGTTTTTTCCTTCCATCTTGTGGGTTCTGGGACTAGAACTTAGGTTTACTGGAAAGTGTCCTTATCTGCTGAGGTATCTCATTGACTCTATTCCATGGATTTTTAATTTTTTTTGTTTTTCGTTTTTGTTTTTCACGACAGGGTTTCTCTGGTAACTTTGGAGCCTGTCCTGGCTCTGTAGACCAGGCTGGCCTTAAACTCACAGAAACAGGCCTGTGTCTGTCTCCCTAGTGCTGGGATTAAAGGCGTCTGCCACCACTACCTGGCTGATCTTTAAATTTTGTATAGATCCTGAAGACTTTTTTAAAAAATGCTTTTTATTATTCAGAGTTTTACGTGCGTGTGTGTGTGTGGTATATGTGTGCTCAGATTTGCTTGTATGGGTATATATGTGCTTGTGTATGTACATGCAGAGGCTAGAAGATAAAGGGTGTCATCCTGTTACTTTGTACCTTACTGTACCCTTGAGAAAGGATTTCTTACTATATCTAGAGTGCTTTTTTTTTTTTTTGTTTCCTCCTAGGCTGGCTGAGTGGCCAGCAAGTCCCAGCAGTTTCACCCTATCCCTTAGCACTGAGGGTGACAAGTGTATACCACCACGTGTGGTTTTTGTGTGGTTATTGCAGACCAGAACTTAGCTTCTCATACTTGTCAATAGGTGCTTCTCTCCACTGAGCCTGAGCTCTAAAGTTTGTGTTTATATTTGAACAAGATGTGAGGTTTAGGTTGAAGTTTATTTTATTTTTGTTGTAATAGGTTTAATTACTCCACCCCATTTGCTAAAAAGGTGATATTTTCCATCTAATTGCTTTGTATCTGTCAAAAATTAGACATAATTCTAGAGTCTTATTTCTTTTGGGTGCTTTATTCTGTTTCATTTATTTGTAGATCTGTTCTTCTATTAGTATGATTATAATAGCTAAATCTAAGCCTTAATATTAAATATTGTAGTTCTTATCGTTTATTCTGTATTCATTTAAAAGTAAGCTTGTGGGCCTATGAGATAGTTTAGTGGGTAAAGGTGCTTGCTACCAAGTCTGGTGATCTAAGTTAGATCCCCAAGATCCATATGGTATAAGGAAAGAAAGAACTCTTGAAAGTTGTCTTAATAATCTTCACATATATGGCCTAAGGCACTAAAAATTATTTTTAAAAAGTTGATATGAATTACAGTAATTATATATCATAGAATTACTATGCTGTCTTCCAGTACCCAAGTTTGAAGCACTTTTTCATTTAATTAGTTTTTTTGTGAATTAGTCTGTATTTGTTAAATTTATACCTAAGTGTTTCATTTCCTTTGAAACAAGTATAAATTATTATAGATCTAAATTGAAGATCACAATTTACACTTATTCCAACTGTGAAGCTGATGGTAGATCTAAAGTTTTTAAAAATAATGTGTGTATTGTGTTTGTGTGCATGCACGCATGTGTCACAGTGTATATGTGGAGGTCGGGGATAACTTGGGATAGTTGATTCTCTATCTTGTAGGAGAGCCTAAGATTGAAATTTTTTTTTTTAAATTTTCATGGCTGAACACCAAACCTAGGACCTCATTTCATGGTAGATAATTGCTCTATCTCTGAGTCATACCCCTCATCCCTGTGGTGTATTAAATTATTTGTTTTGTGTTGTGTGCCTGTATGTGCCTACTCATGCAGACACTTGAGGACAGAGGTTGTTGTCAGGATATCTTTACTTCAGTTTTTGAGACGCATTCTTTTACTTAAACTGGAGCTTATGGATTTGTCTAGACTGGCTGGCCAGTTGTGCCTGTTTTTATGTGAGTGTTGGGGATCTGAACCTCATGTCCTCATGCTTGCATGGCAGACCCTTTTTTACCAACTGAGTCATCTCCCCAGCCCAGTATGTATGTATGTATGTATATTTTTGTATGGTAACCTTGATCACACATTTATCCTAGGAAGTTTTATTATTATTAAATATTCCTTGTGTGATATTCTAAGTAGAGACTCATGTTACCTGTTTTAAGTTTTATTTTTTCTTTTCCAACCTTTATGTCTTTTATCACTCTTGCCTCAGTGCAGTGGCTAGCATTTCTAGTAGGTACTATGTTGAATAAGAATAGAGACAGTGAACATCTTTTCCTTATTCCTGAAGATAGAGGGAGAACATTCGGTTATTTGTTGTAAAATATATGATAGAGCTAAAAAATATCTCTAAGATTACATTTGTTCTGTGTGCTTGTGTGTGGGCACATGTGTGCAGATCAGTGTATGGCTTGTGGGAGTTGATTCTCTCCTTTCTATGATGTGGATCCTGGGGATCCAACTCAGGTTGTCAGACTTAGTGACAGAAGCCTTTACCTCCTGAGCCTGTATTTAAAACAAAAAAAATCAGCTCATGCTAGATTTTTCGGAAGATGCAATTTATACAGTTGAGAATATTCCTGTATCCATTCTCCTTTACCTAGCTGCTTTTTAACTGTTTAGGAATTTTTCTCATGAAAGTTGGATTTTGTCAAATGCCTTTTTCCCCCCAAGTGGGTCATTTGATGTGACTTTTTTACCATTTTTTCTTTAGTCTGTTGGTGTGTGATAAATGTTAAACCAGCTTTACATGCCCAGACTAAAACTTAGTTGGTCTTCATGTATACTTCATTTGTACCTTGTTGAGTTACATTTGCTATTTTTTTTTTGGTTGAATTTTCTTCCACATATACTTGCCACCATCAATTATATCACATCTTAGATGATTCCACTTCTTGTCCTTCATGAGGAGGCTGAATTTCTGTATTTGAGTACATTTTGGTTTGTAGTTTGGTGTATAAATAGCATTTTCTAGCTTTGCTATTGTTTACTGCTTGCCTTCAGAAAAGGAGTTGGGAAATGTTTTTATTTCTGAATAAAAATTGGTGAAATGGGTAAACTTCTCTTTTTGAAGCTCTTATTAGGAATTCCCCTTTAATGCTTCTCAGACTTTGCCATGTTTGCTGAATTTTGTTAATTTGTACTTTTGGGGCATTTGGTTTACTTTTTCTAAATTATTGGGTTTGTTATATAGGAACATAGAATTCTTCCTGCTATTTTTTTTTTAATTGAGCTTTCAATGGCTATTTGATATGTGTAATGATCCCGAGTTTTATTTGTGACACGAAAAGATATTTCTGGGTCTTTTATCTCTCTATTTTTTTTCTTGCTTTTATGTTTGTTTATTTATTTATTTATTGAGACAGGTAGTCGGTGTTGTTCTTTTGCCGCGGGTGGAGAAAAGACACAAACGAACCCACGCAGGAGTTTATTAGGAGGGGCGTGCTCATGGCCCGAAGAAAACATGAGGAAAGGGGAAGAAGAGGGGGGGGGAATGGCGCATTGCACATGCGCAGGGATGGGTTGCATAGGTACGTCAGACTCTGGTGACGCAGATGGCGGGTGACCCATGCCTTGCACATGTGCACAGGGGTGGGGGTAGCACGTGGGTCAGGCCCCTAAGAGGCTGCCTTTGGGACCCAGGAGTGCAGCCTTATGGGTGGCTAGATGATTACAGTCGGTTGGCCTGGAACTCACTATATGGACTAGGCTGGCTGAGATTAAGACATGCACTACTGGCTTGTTTCTAGTTTCTTTTTATTTATTTTATTATTTCTAATAATTTTTATTACTTTATAAATAATACCATTCTTAAGCGAGGAATTTAGATTATTTTGTTAGATGGTATAGTGTTAGCATTTCAGCATTACTTTAGCTGTGCCTCACATATTCTGTAACAGTTTTCATCAGTTTTATGATTTTTTTTTTTTAATTCCTCCTGAGATTTCAGATCTCTTTTAGCTTTGGAGTATTAACAACTTGTTTAGGTTATGAATATTTGGAGATTTTTCTCTTAACTTTATTGCTTTTTTTTTAAGCTTCCATTATGGTCAAGAGGTTTTACTGTGTCTAATTTTTTAATTGTTGTCTTTTGTTTTATGATTTGGGACATATTTTGTTTTCTGTTTGTGAATATTCCTGGGTGCTTGAATATGTATTTTACTCTTACTGTGTAAACCAACATGGCAGATGATGTTGGTTGATTGTGTTTAGTTCTTCTCTGTCCTTGCCAGTTTGCTGTCCAGTATTTCTGTGAATTTTTTAGTGTGTGGTTTTGCCTGTCTTCATCTGCAGTTACGGATTTGTGTTTGCTTCCTGCACTTTGAGCTTCTGTCATTACATTTATACCCATGTCTTTTGGTGTGTTAATACTTTTGTCAGTATTTAATGTTTCCCTTTGTTTTATTGGTGATTTTCCCTGCTCTGTTGTGTACTTTCTCTTACCATAGACACTTTTGCCTTTTAAAGTATTTAATGTTTCCATAGTATTTTTTTTCCTTTTTGTGTATTGAAAGTAGAACTCAGGGCTTTGCATATGTTAGGCAAGCACTCTGCCACTGTGCTACACTCTCCAATCTGCTATATATTTCTTCATTTTTCTTTTTCTTTCAACTTACTCGTGTTGTCATATTGGAAGTAATTTTTTTGCTCTTAGTGTATGTTGTTAGACACTTAAATAAATTAACTCTTCCTAGCTCTCTTAATTAGTATCTCTAGGTCATTTATACTTAGAGTTTAAGCCTGCTATTTTATTGTTTCATGTGTGTTTTAGTTATGGTTTCTATTTCTGTGATAAAGACCATAACCAAAAGCAGCTTAGGAAGGAAAGAGTTTATTTTATTTTGTGTTACACTCCCAGGTAACAAACAGTCCATCACAGAGGGAAGCTAGGAAAGAACCTGGAGGCAGGAGCTGATGTAGAGGCCATGGAGGGGTGCTGCTTACTTTTTGGCTCCTCACATTTTCAGCCTGCTTTTTTATATATTCACAGGAGCCTACCTAGGGATGGCACCAACCAAAATGGGCTGGGCCCTCCCTCATCAATTACTACATAAGACATTGTCCTTGTAGGCTGATCTGCTGGGGACATTTTCTCAGTGATGTTCTCTGTTCCTAAATGACTGAAGCTTCTGTCTTATTGACATAAAACTAGTGAAAAACAAATGAAAATAGCCTCAGGGACCTATATAACAAAACAAATGAGCTAAGATTATTTTCAGAGATTTGGAAAATGAGAGAATGTAAGATTAAAGAAGTATTCAATGGTAACAGTGGCTGAAAATTTCTCAAATTTATTGAAACAGATTACACATATAGAAAAGGCAAGTAAACACTAAATAAAACAATACTAAAAATACCAGTACCAACATCTTAATAACTAAACTTCTGAAAAGCAGAAACAAAAAGATTCTTGAAAATGACTAGGCAGAAATGTTTTGTCATTTATATGGGAACACCAATTTGAAGGACAGCAGATTTCTCATTTGAGGTCTGAAAAAAAAACAAAACCCAAAAGGAAATAATATAACCCTTGTCACATACTGAAAGGGAAGTCTCCACTGCATATTTTATATAGAGCAAATATATACCTCAGGAATGAGAGATAAAGACATAAAACTAGCAGGCACAATGTATTTTTCATTACTCTTTCTTCTTACCTTCCTGTGGGATATACATAAATACATACATGCATGCATGCATGCATACAGAGAGAGAAAGCACATCTTGGTGTTTTTGAGTGTGATTCTTTATATCTTAGCTTATTTTGTTGTATAGGTCCCCAGGCTGTGCTCATTTGTTTTCACTATTTTCTCTTTGTTTAGATTGGTGACTGTATTGATCTGCTCACAGATTCTTTTTTGTCATTTCCATGATTGTGTTAGGCCTAGCTAGAAAGTTTTTATCTTTGATATTTTAATTTTTAGTTTCATAATTTCTGTTTGGTTCTTTTAATTGCCTTTGCCGAGACTTTTCCAGTTTTTGCTTGTTTGTTTCAAGAGCAGTTCTAATTCCTTATTTGAAGCATTTTGTTGATGGTTTTTAAATCTATTGAATAATTAAAAACTAATAATAAACACTATTGCTTGCTGTTTGTCTCCATTCATGTTATACCTTTCTGGGTTTTGGAAGGATGTGATTTTTTTGATTGTATCGATTTTGGGTATCATATTCGGAGAGGTCTCCTTTTTTTTTTTTTAAATAGTAGTCCCTATCCTTGATGAGATGTAGGACAAGAGTGGGGGGGGGAGTTTTGTTTGTGTGTGTGTATTTCATAGTTTTAATTGGTCCTATTGACATTTACCCTGGTAAAGTGGAAGTCCGCAGAATGGGAACCAGTTAAATACTGTCTTGTCTCTTGAGTGAGACATTAAGATAACATTCTGATGTGCTGTGTTGCTCTAGCAAGAAAGAAGTAGGGGTTAACTCAGACTGCTCTCATGCTATAGCATACAGCACAAACCTATTATCTCTGTTCTCTTCATCCCTGTTGATGTCAAATATAAAGTTAGAGCTCAGTTCACAGTGAGTGCCATTGATTGGCACAAGGGAACAATTTAAACTTCTTGTGGGCCTACTTACTACTGTGTTTCAGTGCTGGATGAATGTGATGGATGTGGAAGTTCTGCCTCCTACTGGGTCCACTTGCCACTATGGTGACCTTGTTCAGTTTTCTTGATACTGAATTAGGGTGCAGCTTCAGCTCCTTGCTGGGTCCTGCCCACCCAGGACTGTTAAGAGTGTGGGGTGGTGATGCATAATAAAGTGACTGCCTTAGCTTTAAGTCTCCTATCTGCTAGATCAGTGGTTGTCAGCCTGTGGATCGAGACCACTTTGGGGGATGAATGTACCTTTCACAGGGGTTGCATGTAAGATATCCCGCATTATTAGATATTTAAGATTCATAACAGTAGCAAAATTAGTTATGAAGTGGCAATGAAGATAATTTTATGGTTGGGGTTCACCAAAACATGAGGAACTGTATTGAAAGGTTGCAGCATTAGGAAGGTTGAGAAATACTGTGCTAGATGATAGTGGTGGTCGCCTCCCTTCTATGCCCTACACAAAGTTCTGTAAGTGGGTAAATGGGAGCACTTTATCTCCTCTTTCTGTCTTGCCACTAATCCAGTCATGGGCATAGGAAGTGCACTTTCCTATGCTTCTGCCACGCCTAGAGAGAAGGTCAGCTTCTTAACTAGCCCACCCATAATATCTTGATAAAATTAGAGCACCCTTATCAATGACCTTGAAGATCATTGACTTGTTTTACCCTGCTAACATTTCTGTGGTAGGAGCTACCATGAGCAAGACTGCTTCTGCTGAGGCAGGAGTGTCACTTGCCCATACTGCATGGTAAGAGAATCTAAGTACCTCATTTCTGATTTTGGTGGGTTGTGCATAAGTTAGTTGCATGTTTAGCCCCAGTCAAATTTTAGGTAGAGGGATGAGAGCCAGTTTTTTGTTAAGCTGCCTTTTTCTTGGGACTTTGTCTTTGCTTGCAGTTCTTTTTACTCTATAATGGTTGAAGACTAGATCAGTAGCTTCTGCAGTGATATTCTATCCTGGAAATAGGGGAGGTCCTGAGATCTTGAGAAAAGTCGTTGCTTGTTTCTTGTGTTATTTCCAGAAATTTTTTGCTTATAAAAGTTAGAACTAGGGAGGATTGAAGTCTTTTAATTTTTATTGAACTGGAAGTTTTTCCTTGACTTTGATGGTGTTTAGAGTTTGCAAAGCGAAAATTTTAGCAGAAAAGTATTTATTATACATATTAATGAACACAAGTCTAAAAAAATGTCAATTCCCAAGCACTCTGGAAGCTGAGGTAAGAGAATCCTGAGTCCAAAGCCTGGGTAATATAGCTAGGAAAAAATAATAGGAAAATCTTAATTATTTTATTTTTATTTCTGCTTTTAAAATTTCTTTCAGAAAAATCTTATTATTGTTATTATTATTATTTTTGAAGTCAGGATTCCTCTGTGTAGCCCTGGCTGTCCTGGAACTCTCTCTGTAGAACAGACTTGAACTCAGAGCTCCCTTGCCTCTCTCTCCCAAGTGCTAGGGTTAAAGGCATGCCTGGTTAAAAATCTTAATAATCCTACTTGTTGGTATTCGGCTGCTCTGAAGCCCAACCCCTGGGTCAAAAAGGCAGCCTCTTGGGGGTGTGACCCATGCTCGCGCATGCGTGGCTAGCCTCACCCCTGTGCGCAGGTGCGAAAGCCTGGGTCGCCCGCCATTTGCGTCACCAGCGTCTGACGCACCTACGCGAGCCGTCTGCGCATGAGCAGCGCGGCCTTTAAAA
>PVIU01013798.1:0-28828 GCA_004026605.1 Ondatra zibethicus | reverse complement strand
GTGTCTTTCCACACGCGCCAAAAAACCACAACACTACTCATGAAATTTCAGCTCTCATGTGTCTTTATCACCTTCTAAAGCCTTCATCTTTTGCCATTACGTTGGTGATTAGTTTTTTTAAACAAGCATTTTATTTTTCCCCTTAATTGAAAGTAGATTCTTTTCTCATAAAATTTATTCCGATTACAGTTTCCCCTCAGTTTCCTCCCTACTTCCATTCCCATCTGGATCTACTCCCTTTCTGTCTCATTAGAAAAGAATAAGCTTCTAAGAGGTAACGATAAAACATAACAAAATAAAATATAAGATAAAACAAAAACCATCACATCAGAGTTTAACAAGGTAACCCAACAGAAGGAAAAAAGATCAGAGACCCACTCATTTACACACTTGGGAGTCCCACAAAAATGCTAAATTGGAAGCTGTAATATATATGCAGAGGACATGGTACAGACATGCAGGCCCTGTGCATGTTGCTTCTGTCTGTGCATTCATATGTGCTTTGCTCTTTAGAGGGCCTTGTTTCCTTGGTGTCCTCTGTCCCCTTTGTCAGGATTCCTGATATCTGAAGGAAGAAATTTGGTTGGAGACATACTTTGGTGATTAAATTATAACAAATGGATTTTGAGAGTTATATTCAGACACAAGCACAAATAAGTAAATGTAATTTTTTTATTTTTTAAAAGAGTTGTAACAGTGAAGAACATTTAGATAGTTTAATACTGGCTGAAAATTTCCAGCATAATAAAAAATAAGGTGTTAAACAATAATTCACATTCAGAGGGCTCAGTGAACTCCAGTTAGATTAAATTCAAAGAGCTGCACATTAATTACAATAAAACTGTCAAAAGAAAATTTTTAAAGGAACAGCAAAATAGCAACTCATCACACACAAAATTAAAAAAATGCTTTATCAGACACTATGGCAGCCAGGAACCAGTGGGATGACACATTAAAACTGTTGAGAGGAAAAGATGGCCAACCAAGAAGTCCATATATCCATGTGCTTGTTTTCTTAGAACTTGTGTCTTCTTTGCTCCCCTTACCCTAGTTTTTGGGCCTGTACTATGAGTTTTGTAGAATTTGAAACTTCATTGTATCCTTAAGCTTCCATCTCAGACCATTTTGATATTCTTTTTTATCCAGGATAGTACAAACCCGCAAAAGAAAATCCTGGCTCCCTCGTAAGAGTATCACTTCCCAATCCTTCAGCTCTTTCTCTTCAGATTTACCAGCACATCTTATGATATCAGTAACTGCAATTTGTTTTTTGTTCCTCTCTTCTACTTTAGATATTTGTGTAGGATAGAAGATTGCCCTGTCCCTACTCAGCCTTCCTATTACTTTTTCTCTGTAATATGTTTTGTGTTAAGTCAACACTTATATTATGATTATGTATGTTCAGTGTGATTTTTCCTTTTTATGTACAAGCTTTGTTTTGACACATGAATTAGTTTTTTGATGCTGTCAGTTTTCCTTGTAGTGTTGTAGACACTTTAAGGTCCCTAGATGTTCTTTTGCTTTATTTCTAAGTAGCGACAAGAGTACTTTTCTTTCCTAATCATTTTTATCTACTTCTGATTGTTGCTTTATTTGCCCCGTTATAACTTGATTATAATCCTGTATCATTTTAATCACCTGAAAGTGAATTTGTACATGATTTGGTTAATAATAAAATACTGTATCCTGGACTGGTGAGTTAGCTCAGTAGTTCAGAGTTTGTTCCCAGCACCTACAGGAGGTGGATTACAACAGCCTGTAACTCCAGCTCCAGGGCATCTGATGTCTCTGCAAGTGTCTCCCCTCCCCCCCACATACATACATATTATTAAAAATAAAATAAATCTTAACAAAAGTGATATCCTTTACAAAGACCTTAAAATTGTATCTGCCCTCATTGTTGGACCTCCACTAGTCCTTGTCCTCATTTTTAAAAAAGATTATTTTTATTTCATTTATATGAATATTTGCCTGCATATGTGCATGTCTGGTGCCTCTGGAAGTTAGAGGAGGTTATTGAATTCCCTGGAACTGGAGTTTACAGGTTGCTGTAAGCTGCCAAGTGGGTACTAGAAACTGAAGTTGTTTTTCTGCACGTGCTCTAAATTCCTCAGCCATCTCTCCAGACCTCTCTTTGTCTTTTAAATTAGTCTTTTAACACCTCTAAGCCTTTCCTTCCTCACCTATAAAGTAGTTTAATAGACACCTACTTGTGGCAATGAATGCTTGTAAAATACACTGTATTTAGCAGTTAGTAAGTATTGTTTAAGTAGTTTTTGTTGTGTTTTTTTAAAAGAAGAGGTGACCCAGCAGCTTGCTGCAGCTGTGTAGTACTCCATTGTGTAAATGTACCACATTTTCCTTATCCATTCTTCGATCGAGGGGCATTTAGGTTGTTTCCAGGTTCTGGCTATGACAAACAAAGCTGCTATGAACATAGCTGAGCACATGTCCTTGTGGCA
Organism: Ondatra zibethicus; assembly: GCA_004026605.1. Taxonomy (NCBI): domain Eukaryota; kingdom Metazoa; phylum Chordata; class Mammalia; order Rodentia; family Cricetidae; genus Ondatra; species Ondatra zibethicus. Next base: position 26,366 of record PVIU01013798.1, on the reverse strand, counting down.
CGATTGAGCATCCTTTGGATATATACCCAAAAGTGGTATTACTGGGTCTTGAGGAAGGTTGTTTCCTAATTTTCTGAGTAATCACCCCACTGACATCCAAAGGGGCTGTACCAGCTTGCATTCCCACCAGCAATGCAGGAGTGTTCCCTTTCCCCCACAACCTCTCCAGCATAAGTTGTCATCTGTATTTTTGATCTTGGCCGTTCTTACAGGTGTAAGATGGAATCTCAGAGTTGTTTTGATTTGCATTTTTCTGATGACTAAGGCTATTGAACATTTCCTTAAGTGTCTTTCATTCATTTTAGATTCCTCTGTTGAGAGTTGTCTGTTTAGGTCTGTACTCCATTTTTTTTTTAATTGGATTATTTGTTCTTTTGATGACCAGTTACTTGAGTTCTTTGTATATTTTGGAGATCAGACCTCTGTCTGATGTGGGGTTAGTGAAGATCTTTTCCCATTCTGTAGGCAGTTGTTTTGTCTTGTTGACCATGTCCTTTGCTTTACAGAAGCTTTATAGTTTCAGGAGGTCCCATTTATTTATTCATTGTTTCTCTCAGTGTCTGTGCTGCTGGGTTATATTTAGGAAGTGGTCTCCTGTGGTACATTTACACAATGGAGTACTACACAACAGAAAAAAAATACGACATCTTGAATTTTGCAGGAAAATGGTTGGAGCTAAAAAAACACAACACAGGGCACATTGACCACATTGGGTTCTGTAGCTATGTTCTGACATCCAAAAAGAATAAACATGTCTTACACATTTAATATAAATGTTTGTCACAGGAGGCATAAAATCATATTGTGGTTTGAAAGAAAATGGCCCTCACGGAGTGTGGCCTTGTGGGGGGAGGGTGTAGCCTTGAAGGAAGTGTGTCACTGTGAAGGCGGACTTTGAGGTCTCATATATGCTCATGATACTGCCTAGTGCCTTAGACCACTTCTTGTTGCCTGCCTATCAAGACGTAGGACTCTTCGGCTCTAGCACCATGTTTGTCTGCACACCACCATGTTGTACCATGGTGATAGTGTACTAAACCTCTGAAAATGTAAGCCTCCCCAATTAAATGTTTTTCCTTTATAACAGTTGCTCTGGTCATTGTGTCTCTTCATAGCAATAGAAATGCTAACTAAGATGCACATCCACCAACAATCTAGGGAACAAAATACACCTGAGGTAAAAGGCTCTGTGCCTTTTTTCCTGGAGCCTCTCCCATAGCTCTCCAAGGCATTGTTCACCATGCATCATTCTTTTGACTGTGTTCTGACATTCCTATCTTATTGGGCAGAACTTGATCACCAGGCCACACCTACGAGAGTTTTACAGATCTGTTTTTATATAAACATGTGTCTAAAGAAACTGAGTTCTAATTGTAAAAGAGGGTATTTGGGATGCCTAAAATTTGATGCAATTTACAACAGTGTTATATAAATGTTTAAATATTAATGATCAAATAGAAAAGATATGTGTTCACATCTGCAAAATAACTTGAATATGGCAAACATTTTAAATATTTGTTGCTTCATATAAGATAATTGACTGGATGGTTGAGGTCAGGAGTGGGAAAGAAACTTGAATATTTATTCTTTTGAATTAGTGATATATAAATTGAGCTTTCAAAAACAGTAAATAAAATTAAAAATAAAGGTTTGGGATTGTGATGTATAAGATATATATACCATTAGGAATCAGCAGATGGGCAGTGTAATAGTAAATGAAATTAAAAATAAAGGTTTGGGATTGTGATGTATAAGATATGTGTATATATATGCCATTAGGAATCAGCAGATGGGCAGTGGTGGCACACACCTTTTATTTCCAGCACTCTTGAAGTAGAGGCAGGTAGATCTGAGCTCAAGGCCAGCCTGGTCTATATAGTGAGTTTCAGGACAGTCAGGGCTACTACACACAGAGAAACCCTGCCTCAAAAAAAAAAAAAACCAAAATAAATAAATTCATAGAAAAATGAAGCAATACTTGAAGATTGTCAGTTTAAGTGAGTTTTTTTTCAGTGACTTCCCCAAATGGTTTGAATTCAGGTGGTTTTTACATGTAAAATTCCTAAATATACTTGCATTGTTTTAAAACCAGTTATGCAAAGGCATCACTGAGTATCTGGAAAGGGACAAATATGCTTGATTCACAAAGATTCATGAGGTATATTTTTAAGAAGAATATTAACTTTAAAATCATAGTTTTTTTTTAAAAAGCAAATATAAAGGGTAGTTTGTTTACTTAGAATTTGCCTTGCAGATTTAAAATGAACAAACTACAATAAATCATAGAATTAAGAGAAATTCACTTGTGAATGTACTTGTTTTGTGTATGGGTACATACCATCCTATATTGTATTTTATATATATTACATATAATATATTTTGTTGTGCTACACACTGGGAATATGATAAGTAAATGGATGATGGTGATAATAGTGCTTGGCAGAAACAATTTTTTTCTGATGTAATCTGAATTTCTTTAAAAAAATATTTTTCTTTTCTGTTTTTGAAGCAGGATTTCTCTGTAGTTTTGGAACCTGTCCTAGAACTTACTCTGTAGACCAGGCTGGCTTCAAATTCACAGAGATCTGCCTGCCTCTGCCTCCCAAGTGCTAGGACTAAAGGCGTGCGCCAACCCTTCCCCACAAGTCTTTTTAGTGGACTATGTCAGAGATAGATGTATATTTTACCTTTTTAGGGGTGACTAAATGATGGAATTTGTGGGATGACAGTGGTTGAAGATAATACACAGTAGGAATAAATTAGGCAAAACATTTGAATATACTGAATGAGAGTGGACTTAAATATTTAGTAGGCTATGTATAGTTAGATCTTATTGCCGGGAACCATAGCAATAAACAATATTGTTGTATTATTTTTTAGCAATACTGTTTTAAAAAGTACCTTTTGTTTGTTTCAGGTATGAGTTGGGCTATAGGAATGAAGGAGCCTTGGTGAATCAAGTTGTGCCTATGTTTCCATGAAGTTGTTCACCACTGTTGGCTCTTAACAATCTTAGTATCCTCTCTTCTGCAAAGATTCCTTAACTTTGTGATGAGATATTAATGCCTGATTTGGGGTTGAACATTCTATAGGCTTTTTTCTGTATCTTGGCCGGTTGGGGGCTTCTGTGTTAAATGTCAAGAAGTTTCTCTGTTGAAGATTTGAGATGTGCTGATCTTTGAGTGTATCAATCAGTAATTAGGAGTTCTTTTAATACTATGTCCATTTAGCAGAGTAATAGTAATGGGTCGTTCCTAGGGCCCTATCTAGGTGTAAGTTCTTGGCCCCTTTAATTGTGCAATGTGTGGGTTCCATTATGGAGTAGGCAGGTCTTTGATGCACTTAGAAAGTGGTTGATAACTCCCATAATATTTGTGCCACTATTGTGCTAGAGAACCCATCTTGTCAGGCCAGTCATTGTTGTACTTTGCAGGATTCATAGCTGGGTGAGATTGAGGCTTGCTTTTCTCCTCTGGCAGCATGCATAGAGCCTTCCAGCTGCATGGATGCTAGCCAGTAGGGATGAAGTTTGCTGGTGAGTACCAGTTTGTGTTATCTCCATGTTTTGTGATTCAAACTTTGAGGTGTCTTCAGCAACAGAGTCTTACTCTCAGGTTCTGAAGAGTAGTCAGGAGTTTTGGCAATAGCTTGTAAAGCTTGGGATGGAGGGCTCTATCTGACCCAGTTGGCAAACAGCTCAGAAACAGGGAACCTGTTCCTGACATTGGGGTTTATATCTGGTAGCATGGGGTGTCTGGTTGGGGCATTATCTCCCCATTGTAGGGTAATTCCATATTTTATACACACACACACACACACACACACACACACTTTATTTTTATTTTATGTCTATGGGTGTTTTGTTTGCATTTATGTCTGTGTACCGCGTGCTTGGAGGCTAGAAGAAGGTAATTCCTATGGAACTAGAGCTACAAATGGCTGCTAGCTGACATGTGGGTGATAGGAATTGAAATTGGTTCCTTTGGAACACTTCTTACTTACTGGGCCAGCTATAATATATGTGTTTATTTTAATGTTTTAAGTTTAAAGTTTTTTGTATGTGTAAATATCTATACTACAGTGTCTGTGGGGGCCCGGTTCTTTCTTACCATTTGGGTTCTGAGGACCATACTTGAGTCATCAGGCTTGGCATTCAGTACCTTTAGAGGTTGAGTCATCTTGTCTGTCCAGTCTTAGTAGTTCACAATTTATTCTTTTTGCATTGAGCATTGTCTAGGATGCCCCATTTAATTTTAGTTATATTTACATTTTCCTTTCATATTGAGCTCAAACTTGCTTTTAAGTTGTTATTGTTGATGTTTTAATTAACCTTCTCTCCTGACAGTTTAAAGTATCTGAACTCAACCCAGAGACTTAGGCATTCTATTCAAGCACCTTACCAGTGAGCTAACAAACATCCTCCACCCTGCTCCAGATAACTTTTAATACAACAGTTTTCCACGTCTTTCACCATACTTTTTAGTCCTGTATGTTATGACATAACTGTTAAAATGTAGCACTGAAGCCTCTAGTGTAGTGGCTAATGCCTGTAATTTTGGTACTGGAAAAGTAGAGGCAGGAGGGTCAGGAGATCAAGGATAGACTTAGTTTGAGGCCAACTTGAACTGTATACAACCCCATTTTTCCTTTCTCTCTCTCTCTTTCTCTCTCTCTTTCTTTCTTTCTTTTGGTTTTTCGAGACAGGGTTTCTCTGTGGCTTTGGAGCCTGTCCTGGAACTAGCTCTTGTAAACCAGGCTGGTCTCGGACTCACAGAGATCCGCCTGCCTCTGCCTCTGCTGGGATTAAAGGCGTGTGTCACCACTGCCCGGCCTTACAACCCCATTTTTCTAAGAAAGAAAAAAATATAGCACTCAGGTAACTTAGATAATGCTGTTAGTACTAGACCTTGAGGAGCTAATGATTGCTGTTGATCTGTAAAATTTACTTTATTAATTTGTGCCATGGATGCTTTTTTTTTTCTTTAAAGCTGGCATGTTTCATCTGATTCATCATCTGCCAATATACCCTAATAAGTCTGCTAAACCATCTTGGATGTTTGTGACTGACTTTTAGAAATTATGAAGAAGACCATATGCTTGTCCTGATGCAATTTAAGAGATTCTGTTCATTTAAAACCACTGGAGTACTTTAATTTACATTTAAGACAGTTACTTTTCATTATTATGTGTATGTGCATTTGAGTGTAGATATCAGCACAGGTCAGAAGAGGACATTGAAATCCCCTGCAGGTGAAATTGCAGGTGATTCTGAGCTCCCTGATGTGGGTGCCGGGAAATGAACTCGAATCCTGCAAGAGCAATATACTCTTAATTTCAGAACCATCTCTCCAGCCTTTAATTGACATTTATATTGTTCCTTGGACTTAAATGCTACCGAGCCACTTCACTTAATCTTTTAAGTTGAATAAAGTTGCTTAAATGTTTCCTGTATGTAGTGCTTCTAAAATAGTCCTGAATATCAAGTATTAACTGTTATGTTAGGTACTAAACATAAAAGATTCATACTTAATGTTTATGTATTTTTTGCTATGATAGGAACGGAACCAAGTGTTCTACCAGTCACTAAGCTATACCTAAGCCCAATATTCCATATTAAAAATAGAGTGGCTGACTCAGAAGTCAATAGCATTTGTTCTTATAGAGGCCTAGGGTCAGTTCCCAGCACCCACATGACAGCTCACAACTAACTCCAGTTCCAGGGGCGAGAGGAGGGGTTCTGACACCCTCTTCTGCTCTCTGTGGACACCAGGAACATGTGTGCACATACATGTAGGCAAACACCATGTGATACACAGGTATACATGCAGACAAAACACCCATACACATCAAAGAAAGGGGGGGCACACATTTGTCTTCGTGTGAGTTTTAGAAATAGGTGGCATTGGCTGTAGCTCACTTGTAGACCCTGGGTTTGACCTCTAGCACCACAAAAAGCCGGACAGGTCCAGAAGAAATGGAGGGTGTTGCTAATGTAACTCTTTTGTAGCAACTGATTTTCAAATAGTAAAAGTAAAGCAGTTACTAAAGCAAATTACATTGACTACTGTAGAAAATGTCAGTGTAATGAGAGGACATTTCAGTTTTCTTAAAAGCTGGGGAAAGGGAGCAATCTTAATTCATTTTTCTATGCCCCAAAATGTAATGATTATTTATTATCCTTCCCAATGTTTTTCTTTTATAAATATGTATATATTTACAATTATAAATAAGCTATTGTTTAATTCTGTTTGTTATAAATTTTGTGGAAAATGTTGGTCATTATAAAGATAAGATAGTTTATTAATTTTTAAAAAATATTTATTATGTATACAATATTCTGTCTACATGTATGCCTGCAGGCCAGAAGAGGGCACCAGACCTCATTAACAGATGGTTGTGAGCCACCATGTGGTTGCTAGGAATTGAACTCAGGACCTTTGGAAGAGCAGGCAATGCTCTAACTGTTGAGCCATCTTTCCAGTCCAGTTTATTAATTCTATAGGCCTTTTATTTATAAACTGAAAAAGTTGCCTTTCTAATATTTAGTATATAGATTGAATACTCTTTCAGGTTAAAAGTTTATATTTGCTCTGTAAATAGATAAAAATATAGCTGTTAGTTGTATTTATGTATATTACTTACATTCAGATCATGATATTAAAGATATAGGTTAAATTACAAGGGAGAGCATTATTTTTAAATGACTTATGCAAAGAAATAATATAGTTATGAAAAATTTAGAAAATACAGAGAAGTGGAACAAATTAGAACTTTTATATGGGGCAGCTATAGACATGAACATATAATTTCTAGAGTTTGTGTTATTAATATTTGTTTTACATTCTAGTCACTTTATCCAGAAGTCATGTATAAGTGTAGTCTGTATTAGCAAATATTTTACTTGTGTACCTGCAGCGTTCAAAATGCAGTGAAGTTTTGTGTGTGTGTGTGATTAATAAAAAGCAATGAATTTGAGGAGTAGTAGGGCCAGGGGAGGAGTGGGGGGGGGGAAATTATATAAATACAGTATAGTAGATACAGTATTTGAAACTCTCAAGTAAAATATCAAAAATATGATGAATAGTATAAATGCATACCCTTTCTTTTAGAATGGGAACATCATTATGTTTCCTAAACTGATCCTGAATCCCTGGACTTGAGATCTTCCTCTTTTTTAAGTTGTACATATCACTATACCTAGCTTAAAAATTATCTGTTGAATAAGAAATACTTTTTTTTTTGAAATATTTTTGGTGAGGAGACATTTAAGTAAATTAAATACTTTTTTGGAAATATTTTTGGTGAGGAGACATTTAAGTAAGCTTCTAAATCTAAACAACTAATTATATATCTTCATATTATTACTAATCTTTTTATTTTTCACTAATAATTTGTGTCCACTATCATCATTATCCAGCATGTTGAAGGAGTGAAGAAGGGATGAGTGTGCATATGTGTACATATGGGTGATCAGAGAGCAGAAGACAACTTCCAGTTGATTCTTCTCTCCTCCTATAGGGGAGTGGGGAGGTGGGAGATGTTTCTGAATAAGCAAAGGCAGGTCATAAAGTAAGCACTTTGCTGCTTGTTAACTATTTTGCCAACCCAAACCCTTTGATTGTAAAATATTGTTATAAACAATACCGTTTTTTTCTATATTATTATATGAGTATTGAGAATTACCTTGTTATTTTTATTTTAAATATTGCTTAAAAATTATGTTATTATTTTGTCTGTATCTAGTATCAGAATTACCAAAAATCAAATAAATACATGAGGTATTTATGAAATGCTAACATAAGCTGTTTGGAAATCTTTTTCACTCATTTTTCAGTCTCATTTGATTGTCTTCTGTCACCATCATGTTTCACTATCAGCATTGGTTTACTAGGTTTGCAGTGAATATATAGGGGAAATTATTCAGAAAATTCCAATCTAGTTTTTAAAATCTCTTATTTTGGATTTTGTCTGGTGTTAATGTTTTGTGGATGATCAGAGGTGTATATAATAGTTTTAGATGTGTTCCTCTGTTTTATGAGAAATAGAACATAAGCAATATATGATCATAATAGTTGTATGACATGAAAGGCATTAAGGAGGTTTTTGGTTTTTTGTTTGCTTAAATCATTAAAGAAGATTTCTATGTTTATATTCTGAATACTTTTTCACTACAGAAATATATTTGCTTATAAAGTTAATAGAAATCAATAGCAAGAAATTGTCAGGGAGGAGAAGTGTCTATATATTTTACCAAGTGTTTCAGAAAGCAAAGGCCCAAGAAATGGCTCAATGAGTAAAGGTGCCTGCTTCAAAGCCTGATGGCCGGCCTGAGTTCAATTCCTGGGACCCACATGGTGGGAAGAGAGAACCTGATTATGCCTCTGCATACACATCATAGCATGGGTGAACACACACATGGGGGAGAGGATAAAAATGTAATTAAAAAAACTAAAACTACAAAAATGATTTCAATGAAAACTTTAATTACAATACTGTTACTAACTTTATAAACATTTTATTTATTGTAAAATTAGGACTTCCCTCACTGTACTCAATAACTGATTTTGTATTTTTATACTAAAACCATTTGTCTGTTAAGAGTTGTATAAAGAGGCTCTTGAAATTTTGTGCCTTTAAATTATAGTAATTCCTGAGACTTCACTATAGAATCCAGACTCTTTTATAGAGGAGTGGATTGGTTAGCAGTTCTCAGTTCTTGTGATTTGCTACATACACATTTAGTTGTCAGAGTATAATACGAATTGAGGACAATTCTTTTGTAGCTCTGAAGTATATTAAGATCAGCCTGGATATACATTGTTTGCAATAGGTTCTCCAAACTTGTTGACAGATAAATTTTGTTGGGTTAGTAAATTTAATATATACATTTTGAAACTATCCAATTCCCTACACTTCAAGGCTCTGTATCACAAAAATGAAGGCTTTCTAAGTAGACATTCCAGGAAATTTTTATGATAACAATGAAATGGTGTTTTAAATGATTATGGAAACTCTTAAGTTTCTTTCTTTGTATTTGCCAAATGAGAGGATACCCAGAGATTTGAGAAATCACTTTTTTTTTTTTTGGATTTGATGACTCTACTAGGATGCCTTACAACAGCAACATTTTATGGATTATTTATCTAAGGAAATTTTGACATTATCCAAAAGATTGTAGGGGTAAGAGCTTTGTTGTTACCTGGGAAGGGAAGAAACAAGTGTATCTAGTACTTCTGTGCCAAGTACTGTGTGAACTCTTAGAGAAATTTCCTTTCTCTCCATACCTTTTTCCTTTCCCTCCCTCCCTTCCTCTTGTCTGCCTTGTGTGTGAGGGTATTTATGTGCAAGTGTGGAGGTCAGAGGACAGTCTGACTTTTTTATTTGGGCTTTGGAGATCTGAACTCAGGTTGTCAGGCTTATGCTGAAAGCATTTACTAAGCCATCTCTGGTGACTTAATCTTAATCATCTTGTCAGGTCTGAGGGTAAGAGAGAATAAGTTCCCGAAGATCTGTAGCATATGACAACTGGGATATGTCATCAAACTCTCTTCTGTCATTTGTATTCTTCAGAGTTCAAGGGAATTAACAGCCGTCACAATTTTGTTTTCTGAAAAAGGAAATATGAGTGTATATAAATATTTTGGGAGTGTAAGATAGAGTTAGAATTAGTGTTTTGAGTTTATAACAAGGAAAAGATAATTGTAAGGTAGTTTAAATCTGGTATAGATTTTGGTAAAAAATGAACTGTTAAGTATAAATGGTAGCTGTTCTTACTACAGAGATTGTATGACTTCTCACCTAATTCAGTTAAATTCTCCATGCCTCTAGGAAAGATGAATTTTGTTTGATTTGAATATGTTTATATAGTAATAGTTTATATTTGTAACTTATGAGCAGAATTATCAAAGTGTTCCTTTATTTGATTTGTCAAATATTTTTGCAGTTTTGTAGATGAGAAAGATATTTATACCCTTATCAGTGGAATTTCTGATTAAATATTTAAGCTATTCCTTTTAAAGAATGATGCCATGATGTATGGAGATATAAGAAAAGGTCATTAATTTCCTGGGTAATGATTAGTAGAGGATATGTACTCTCTTAGGGAGGGAATGTGTTTTTAGGATTTTTACCTATCTCTTAAACATTTGTGTTCTTTTATTTCTAGGCTGTTCGCTGCTACGAATCTCTGATCTTAAAGGCTGAAGGAAAAGTGGAGTCTGATTTCTTTTGTCAATTAGGTCATTTCAACCTCTTATTGGAAGATTATCCAAAAGGTAACTTGTTTTCTTATTGATTTCTTTGATTCATATATGCATTTCAAGTAATTATAATTATGAAGGGCACTGTCATTTTCATTTGTAAGAAGCTATAAATTCATGAGCTATATAGTAAACAGTAAGAGAAAACAGAATAGATGGAATTGGGAAAAATCACGTGGCTCCAGGTAAATAATCAATAAAATAAGATCTGGTTTTTTTTTTTAAAAGAAACCCTCTGTGTACAAAACTTGCATTCTGGTTTTGTTTTGCTTCATGAAAATGCCTCCTTTAAACACTGTTATCTTAGTGTTTGAAATTTAGCTCAGTGGTAGTACTTGCTTAGCAATTGCAAGGCTCCATTGAGGGGTGAACTGAGAGCAAAAGCTCTAGGACATATAGGAAAGGTAATACAAAGTTAGTTTTCTTACTTTTTTTTTCCTGTAAATCTTGTCCATCTTAACTAGAAAGTATTTGAATAAAACTCTAAGCTATAGTCATGTTAGTATAAAGGCAAATAATACAGAGAGAGGGACACATGGGTTTGAACCTTAAATAAAACTATTTTATATACTTAAATGTTCATCAAGAAATAACTAAGTTATATATCTGAATATAGTAAGTAGTCAATCCTCTGAGGTGTGCTTTTTTTCAAGGAACTAAACTGCCAGATTAAACCATTGTTTATGCAGGAAGTTAAAAAGCTGCCCACCCTCCCTCAGTACAAAAGGAAAATTCCACAGCAAAGGAAAACTGTTCTTACAAGTGATAACATTTAAACTTTTGGTAACATTAAACGTCTTTATGCAGTAGATGTGTTTGTTTTCAGCAAATGTGAGCAGAGTACTTAATGGAAAGTTTTGGGGCTATAGTAAAGGATTGTTGGTATTTCACATTGTTATTGTATCATGCCAGTTTTGTATCAGGTCACACATTTTCCTAATGGAAGTAGAATTTTAGTCTGAAACATTCATATTCTGTGAAATTCAAAATTAGACTTAAGTCCCAGTTTAGCTGCATTATTTATAGTTGCAGATTATATGAACATCCCTGAGTTTTTGCCTTCTAGTATGTAAAAGGCAGAAAGAAGTACTAGATGATCGCTCAGGAATTTTAGGATTGTTAAGTGATTGATACTGGCTAGTACTTAGCTTTAGTAGTTCAATACTCTAACATTCAGAATGGTTTTGTTGTTGTTGTTGCATCTATTTATTTATTTACTCATTTATTTGTGTGGGAAGTATGCATGTATTGTAGATGTTAGAGAACCACCTTGAGGGTATCAAGGAACTCAGGTTGTCAGGCTTGGTGGATAAGTACTTTTTACCTACTGAGTTATCTTGCTGGCCTGATACTTAATGTTTTAACATCAATTGAAGCTGATAACTTATTTAAAGGGAGCTATTATATTAGAAGTATATAGAATTCTATGAAATCTGTTTTGTTTTAATGTTACACCTTTATGTACAGAGAGAGCACATTAGCTTGACAACATATAAAGAGGGGCCTAGACTTGAACTGCCCATATATAGTGCTCTGTGGCATTTAGTGACCTTACTAAATCATGTATTTTTTAACTTTTATTTCTTACTTTAAACATCCTATTTAATTAATTAATTGGTTTTTAATAATTAATTTATTTGTGTATTTGTTCACATATGTACATGCTATGACATGGGTGTAACCTATCATTTGGGTTTTGGAGTTGGTCTTAGGCCATTAAGCCTGGCCACAAGTACATTTATCTGCTGAGCAATTTTGCCAGCCCTTAACTTTTAAAACTTTATTTCAGTGAATTTATAATTCATAAAATGTTCAGTTAGGGGCTGCTGGAGAGCTAGATAGCTCAACATTTAAGAGCATGTATTGCTTTTCAGGGGATGAAATTTTGAGTCCCAGCACCTACATTAGATGACTCAGAACACCCTGTAACTCTAGCTCCATTTTCAGGAGGGTCTAATGCCTTTGGCATCTGTGGGCACCTGCTCTCATGTGCACACAAACGCACGCTTATATACAAACTTATATATGCACGCAAGTATGATTGCTCATGTTTATTGCCCTACCACTTCGGAGGGTGAGGCAGGAGGATTGCTGTGACTTTGAGGCCAGTGTAGTGACTTCCAGACCAGACTGGGTTACAGGGTTGAGAGCTTGTCTTATAATACAAATGATTAAACAAACAAACAAAAAGTTGGTCTGTGAAGGTAATAAAGAACTGAGGGGCATTTGGAAATTTTCTTTCTGTTTTGGAAGGTTGGATATAGGCATGTAGTATCTCCACTGCTGACAAACTAGTTGGTGGGAGTAATCAGTAAGCCACTGAAAAATATGTACTCTAAATACCCATCTACCTTTGTATAGATTAGATTAGTTAGTTGGCTTTTGTTAGGAGATAGTAGCTTAATTTTTAATATGAAGAGGAGGAGAATGGGTATTTATCAGTATATTTCAAACTAGCAGCTTCTATAGTTCATGACTATTATGCATTTTTCAGGTCACTTTGGGAGTTTGAGGACCATGTTACCTCTTTAAATTTTTTTTTCTTTTAAACTACAAGCTAGGACTGGAGACATGGCTTAGTGGTTAAAAGAAGTGGCCTGATTTCTGTTGGTAGCTCACAACAGTCTGTTTCAGGGTATCTAACACTTTTTTCTTCCTTTTTGGAGCTCCTGCAGGTATGTGATGCATATACATACACACTCAGGCACACACATAGAAATATATATAGCCTTTAAAATAAATATTAAACTAGTGTTTTTTTTTTTCCTGTCCATTCTTACTTTTCTGCATTTCTAAAACTAAACCAGTGTTAAGTAGAATACTTCCCTCTGGCGTGTACCTACCCACACTCAAACCATTACCACCAATAGTAAAGGCATTTCTTTCCTTAGGTATACTACTTTCTTTGTAACTGGCACAAGAGTGCTGACCTCAGCTAAATAGACATTTAATTTTAGGGAACATATGATAAAACATACTTTTTTAAGAAAATAAGTTACCATGAACCATCTAGTGAACATGTAAATCTGAGTACTGTGCTCCATATACACGTGTGTAGGGGACTTACTTCTTTGTTAATCAGAGAATGATTATATGCCTGGATTTGTTACTACTTATTAAAAATTCCCTAAACTCAGGATATCCATGAGTTTAGTTTCTTTAAGAAACAACAAGCAAAGCTGGGCAGTGGTGGCACACCTCTTTAATTCCAGCACTAGGGAGTCAAAGACCCTTGGATCTCTATGTGTTTGGAGCTAGCCTGGTCTAAGAGCTAGTTCCAGGACACCCAGGCCTACACAAAGAAACCCCGTTTCAGCCCCTTATCTCCCAAAAGAAAGAAACAGCAAAAAACCTCACCGCTATACTTGTCATAGTAAACTGTAGTACTTATTTTATGAACATTTGGGCTGTGATTTTGCTGTATTTATCATTCTGATATCACCTGCTTCCTGTCTTAAATGAATTCCAGCACTCAGGAGGCAGAGGTAGTCGGATCTCTGTGAGTTCTAGGCTAGCCTGTTCTACAGAGATAGTTCCAGGACAGCTAGAGCTATGAAGAGAAACCATATCTCAAAAAACAAAAATAAAAATAGTGGAACAATAGTGGTATAACCTATGTTTTCTTCAACTATTATCCTCTACTTTTCTTCATGGATGTACTCTGTCAGAAATTTCAGTGTTTTCCCAGTGTTCTTTTTTCATTTTATTAGGGCCACTAATAAAATTATCTCTAATAATATATTGTCTAGTTTGTGAAAATTGAGTAACAAGCCAAGTCTTATGACACATACTAAAAACACAGCATTTAGAGGCTGAGGCAAGAGGGGGTTGGGAGTTCAAGGCTTACCTTGAGTTTTAGAATGATGCCATGTACACAGACCATCTGAGAATAAACACAAATGCAGCTGTGTACAGAAAGTACACTATGGTCACAAAGATAGTAGAAACTTTGGAACATAAGGAGCAGGTAGGTGATTTTAAAAAGTAGATCAACACAGTGTACTTAATATTTCTCTCTGTGTGTAGGTGCTGTTTCCTGTCCATTTTGTTGTAGCATGTAGAGATCAGACAAAGAAGTTCATCAGACTGTACATAGTAAGAAAAATATGGCCCTAGATGAGTCTTCAGTTCTCAGATTGAAAAGGCAGTTACAAGGGACAGCAAAATCTAAGGATAGGTCTTTTTTGTTCATGGAGCCCATGTATAATTGTTGTCCTGGGATTTCACTTTTTCTTTATCTTATGTGTTCTTAAAGGCCCATTTCATTTATGTCTCCTGGTTTTCAATGATTTATATCTTATTTGTTGGTATGTATTGTGCTTTTAGAGAAACATACTTGACAGTATTTTCTTTGGGAAAGGTTCTGCTATTACCTGATTTCTCTCTGGACTCTCCTTGACACCATAGTCCTTGGGATCTTTTTCAGAAGAAGTCAAAATGCTCAGTATAGTATAGAAGGTATAACTTATTATTCTCAAGGGATGGGAGTGGGCAGTGGTCAAAGAGTCCATCCTGGAGTAGAACATTATTACTGGGTAAGAGAGTTCAGTGTAAACTGGGTGATGGTGGCACACACCTTTAATCCCAGCACTCGGGAGGCAGAGGCAAGTGAGTCTCTGTGAGTTCGAAAACAGCCAGGGCTGTTATACAGAAAAAACCCTGTCTCAAAAAACCAGAGAGAGAGAGAGAGAGAGAGAGAGCGCTCAGTGTCCAGAGACCATTGTTCCACCTACATTTTAGGTAGGGCTTATTATTTTCAAAGTTTTAAGAACAGATAAACTTCTTGAGAGATGTTTTCTTGTCCAGGTGATTGATTAGCTGGCATGTTTACACTAACTGTTAAGAGGGCACGGTGTTCTATCTTTGTGCTTTACCAGAAAGCCTCTACCTAGGTAGTAATCTTACAATATCATGTCTCTACCCAGGGGCAGACATGTACTCAGATCCCATTCTTGTGACCAGTTGTCAAAGTCCTGTAGTTTGAGATTCTGGTTTTACAAACTCTTGATTATTGGGGAGGGTTCTTTTTAATGATCTCCAAGCCTGCTAATACCTAATGGTGGAAGTTTTTTTGGTTGAGTTGTTGATTATATGAAAAATAATTACCTTTATTATCCTCTGAACTAAGAATGTGGATATCTTACTTTTATTGTTGGAGATAATCTTCCTTTAGAAATTTGAAAATGTTCCATCACCTTATTTCTAGACATAAATCTGTTGTAAGCCTTTACAGTCTAGTATATAGCCTTCTTTCTGGGAATTTTCTGAAATTGTAATTTGAGTTTTTAAGAGTAGAAGTCCAAGCTTCTATACCTCCCAACAGACTTGGCTAGGTCTTAACCCACCAGTTACCAAATGAGTAATGGAGGAAAGTGGAGAGGAGACCTATTCATTGTAGCTATAGTGTGAAAAGCAGATAAAGGAGTTCTGCGGCCCCCTAGGCCTGTCTTCTGGGTGCTGAAGTGAGACTTAGGTTTAACTAGAGGGCAAGAGGTAGGTAGCATAATTAAGCAGTCTGGGTTAAAAGTGGTCCTGTCCTTCTTTGTCTCAGCTCTGGTTCTACAAGGTAGTTGGTCCCCTGAGGGGACCAGTCTGATATCATCTACAACATGATTAATTCAGTTCTTTAGTTCCTGGTTGTAGCCTCACCTTCAAGGATAATTACTTTTATTGGAGAAGGGGGCTATTTGCCCAGGAAGATTTCCTTTTTGAAGTCTAAGGTGACTGGAGGTTTTGGAAAACAGCGTATCTTTGGCTTTAGCCTTGACAGGAATGAAATAAGTTAGGTTAGGCAGATTCAGTCAGGAATCTGAGAAAAAGTAAAGGACATAGATACAAAATGAAGGCAGAGATATTTTAAGTCTTTTCATCCTAATGTTAGCTTGTGGGCCCAAGAGAGGATTTGATGTTTTTAGTAGGAGCAGTTAGCCCTCCAGTAAATGATTTCTTTGTTTGTTTCTTTTACTTATTTATTTTTGTTTAGTTTTGAAATTTTATTTCTTTAGATCCCCCTGCTTGGTTTTCTTTTTTTGAATTCTCTTATGAAAGCAGCGTTTCTTTCTTTTAAAGAGTTTGTTTTTTCATCTCATATTGGTTTTTTTTTCTTTTAGTTACCCCCCCCCCCCCCCCCGGTTCCCATACTCGTTAAGTCCCAAAGAAATCATACAGAAGTCTACATTAGATATAAACTGATTGGCCTAGTAGCTCAGACTTCTTATTAACTCTTATAACTTATATTAGCCCATTATTCTTAACTATGTTAGCCATGTGGCTCGGTACCTTTTTTGGCGAGATAGTCACATCTTGCTTCCTCTGTGGCTGGGTCACGACTGAAAACTAGGACTTCCTTCTTCCCAGAATTCTCCTATTATCATTGACCCACCTCTACTTCCTGTCTGGTCTTCCTGCCTGGCTACTGGCCAATCAGCATTTTATTAAAATACAATTGACAGAGTACAAACCATTGTCCACAGCACCCCCTCCCCCTTTGTTTCTTTTCGTTAGTTTGCTGGTAATTCTTAGCTCACCATGTTTTAAGGGCTGCAAAGTTCCAGAACTAGAACCTCTGAACATGTAGAAATAGCTCATTGAATCTGACCTGCATGACCTTCTGCTTTTGTTGGAGAATTTGTGCATCTCTTTTGATCACATTGCCTATAAAACACCAAGGATTGTTCCTGCCTTGGTAGTAATCTCATGGAGTGATCTGGATATGAATTTCTCCTCTTCCAAGCATCCAGAGTGACTATTGTTTAAAACAGGATATGAAAGATGACAGTAAAATGCTTCAGTTATTTCTTTGTGCCTTGAGGAGGAAGAAGTGTGTAGAGGGCGAAGTTGGGAGGTGGGTTACATATCACAAATTTTTAGACTGATATTCCTGGAGTGACTAATATGGCCTACCTTTAAAGTTAGGTGGGAGATAGACAAAATGAAGGCAAACATGTCAGACTTTTGTCCTGCTTTAGTTACCTTGTGGATTCAAGTGAGAACCAGTGCTCATCAGCAAAGGCAGCTTTTAAATACCTACTATAATAATGTTTGTTAAAACTTTGATTGACTTTAAATGAAACATAATTGTGACTCATTATTTTCCTTCTTTTAGCATTATCTGCGTACCAGAGGTACTACAGTTTACAGTCTGACTACTGGAAGGTTGGTGCACATTTTCATGCTTATTTTCTATTTGTTTTCTTTGATAGATTATTGGTTGTTATAAAAAAAAATTAGAGCTCTTTCTGTGATTACTTGAAAATGTTACTTCTGCAGGAAAGAGACTAGAAAAGGGAAATCAGTCAGTATTGTTGGGTCCACGGGGGGGTCATGCAAAGATGGTGGACAGACCACCAAAGTCTATTAAACCAGAAGCAAACTTTATTCCAGAAAAAGAAAAAAATCTCCATGGAGCACAAAAAGCTTATCCAGACATGGGCTTATATGGCTATGGCAATGGGCAGTTTTCCAACTCCCCATTTTATAGCAAGAAGCAGGCATTAGGCATGAACAGAAGAATTTTTACAATCTTGAGGTAAAACTCAGATGCAAATTACTGTTGTTGGTTTTTTTTTTTAAATTTCCATTAACAGGGTTTTTCAATTAAACTAGTGTTTGTATTTAGCCTATTGTTTCTTCCTGGCACTTTCTGATGGTGTTTAGTAAAGCTCTGCACTCCCCTGATACTGCCAGTTTTGCCTATCAGGGAAGGGCATTATGGGACAATGCACAACCAAGAAGTTAGGTACATCCCATCATTTTAAAGGTTAACTCAGCTCACATCAGTTGCTGGTCATGAGTGGTTGGGGGGTTATCCAAAAACTGGCCCTCAGTTTGCAGAGGTCTGCTTCAGCCTTGCAGACAGAGGTATGGGGTGTAAAGCAAAGTAACCCACTGTTAATAGTTAATCCTCAAGCTGCTGAGAAAGCTGCTGATCTTCTGCTTTCATTCTCCTAGGCTTACAACTTTATATTTCTTTGTTTCTACATTCTTATTTCTGGAGCCTACATTTCTTTATTCTTCTTCTTGGACTCTTCAAGTATCATTTTGTTTGTTGTCTTTTATTTGACTACTTTGTATTTTATTAAAAAGAATTAGATTGCTGACATTTTTTTGACCAAAGATGAAATAAGTGAGAAAATTAAACACAGCCAACTAGCAGCTTTCACTTCTCAAGTGCTTGGATTACTCATTTGTGTGGTGCTGAGGATTGAATCCAGGGCCTTGTACTTGCTAGGCAAACACTCTACAACTGGGCTACATTTTCACCTCTTTGTTCATATATTTGTTGTTCTTTTGCACTCTCCTTTTGAGTGGCATGTTTAGATAGATGATTTGCCCACTTCTTAATTGGATTGCATGAAATTTTGCTAAGAAATTTCAAGTCCCTATATATTCTGGATATTGGTCAAATGAACAGTAGGCAAATATATTTCTCATTTTGTAGGTTGTTTTGTTACTGTTTTTTTCCTCTTGTGATAGGGTTTCTCTGTGTAGCCCTGGCTATTCTGGAACTCGCTCTATAGACCAGGCTGATCCCAAACTCACAGAGTTCCTACTTACTGCCTCTGCCTCCCCAGTGTTGGAATTAAAGGCATGTGCCACCACAGCCTTGTTTTGTCACTCTTAGTGATTGATTCCTTTGCTATGCAAAATCTTTTATGCCTTTTCCTGACTTTAGTTTCCTGTGCATTATCCTCAAAATTGTTGCCTATCCTAATGCCATTGTTTGTACTAGCGTTCCTCCTGAATTTATTTTTCTAGTAGCTTCATAGTTTCAGGTCTGAAATTTAAGTATTTAATTTTGAGTTGATTTTTGCACAGGGTTAGAGATAATAGTCCAATTTTAATCATCTGCATAGAATAGAATCTTGTATTATTGAGGTTACCTTTTCTCTGGTGATATTTTTGGTTCCTTTGTGGAGAATCACTTGCTTATTAATTGCATGGTTTTATTCCTGGGATCTCTTACCTTTGTGTACACTGCTAATCCCTACTGTAGCTCTAAAGCATAATTTGAAATCAACTACACCTCATTTTTGTTATTAACTAACTTTCAAATACCATTTTGTGATTTTTTTTGGGGGGTCTTCGTGTGTCTTTATGAGTTTGCATTTTCTGTTTCTAGTTCATTGTTATTTTGAAGAGATGTCTGCAGTCTGTGAATCACTTTGGGTAGTTTGTACATTTGGCATTATTGTTTCAGTCCATGAAGATGAAACATCTTTCTACCTTCTGGTGTCATCATTTTCTTTCATTAGTGTTTTTGTAATTTTCATTGTGAATGTCTTTTACTTCTTTAGTTAAATTTCTTCCTAGGTATTTTATTTTTTTGTAGCTTATTGTAAATTGGATTGCTTTCATTATACTTCCCTAGCCCCTTGGTGTGTGTGTGTGTTGGTGTGTGGGGATGTGGTATGGATCAGGGGCCAGAGTAGGATATTGGATACCTTCTTTTTTCTTTTCGGTTTTTTGATACAGGGTTTCTTTGTAGCTCTTATAGACCAGGGTGCCCTCGCATCCACCTGATCCACCTGCCTCTGCCTTTTGAGTGCTGGGATTAAAGGTGTGCACCACCACTGCACAGCCCTGGATGCCTTCTTTAATGCTCTCCAACTTACTGTTTTGTGGTGAGATCTCTCATTGAACCTGGATCTTACCATTTTGGCTAAGCTGGCTAGTAAGTGAACTCCTGGGATCTACTTTGTTTCTGCATACTAGTGCTTGAGTTACAAGCATATGTGGACATTCCCAGCTTTTTACGTGAATACTGTGGATTTGACCTTAGATCCTCACACTGTCACAGTACATACTTTTACCCACTGAGCCATCTCCCTGGCCCCTCATTATTTAAGCTTAACAATGTTTGTTATTACTGTGTTAAAATGATACCAGTATCATATAAGTTGGTATTCTTTCATTCTATTGTGCTGGCTTGAACCTATTAGTAACAGCCTTAGAGTTACTAAGTTACTAAGTAACAGCCTTAGAGTACCAAAATGCACCAGTGTCACATTAAAGAAAAGAAATTAGACCACTTGCCCTTGAAGTAATTTTACCAAGGGCGAACCCAGATATGAATTCTCTACTTTCTCCCTGCATCTTTGTCTCTTGTCTACTTGTTGTATGAGTCTGAATCTTACTGTCTGGATGATGCTCTATGTGTGTGTGTGTGTGTGTGTGTGTGTGTGTGTGTGTGAGAGAGAGAGAGAGAGAGAGAGAGAGAGAGAGAGAGAGACCCTAACAAAGGGAGTTTGCTCTGTATTAACTGACCAGCATAGAAAGCATCACATGGGTAGTAAGCTATGAGGGATACTTTCAGAACTTTTTAACAGGCTTTTTTTTTTTTTATAAGGAATAAGATGTTACTAATTACAGTGGGCCCACATAACTAACGAACAACTGCTGTCAAACAATAGCCATATGCTGCTTCTAACATTTTTGGTGGATATTTGTTTTATAAGATTGCTTTCAACCTATTTTTTGCTTTTAATAAATGACTACCACAACACACATGCATATATGTATACATTGCTTTTTTGGGTTAGTGGCATGAAATAGAGCTTAAAATTACAGCTATGTCCATTATCTTATGTTGTTAAATGAGAAATCCATGGCAAGTAAGGTTGGTTGTTAAATTGTTCTCTTAAATATTAAAGATACAGGTAGAATGAAGAGTAGGATAGCAGTCTTAAATCATAAGTGACTTCAAGGTGTATTATTAACTGGCTGTAAGGTCCAGCAAAAGTTTCAGTCTCCTAGAATGTAGGACATATTTTAATAATAGCACATTGTCACATTTTACAACCTTACTTAGTTCAGTTACCAGTTCTAATAATCTTTAAAAGTCTTTAGATTATTCTGTATATAAGAGTCATATCACCTGCAAAGAGGTGGAATCTAACTTTCCTTTCTGCTAGTCTTGTTTTGTTTCTTCACCTAACCTGCCTAACACTTCTATTGTGTTATATGAAATAAGAGTGGTCATACTCATTTGGTTCTAGATATTTGAGGAAATGCTTTTATTTTGAACCTATTCAGTATAATACTTTACAATTTGTTTATGATAATAGCCTCTGTGCTCATTTAAATTCTTAAACAGTTTTTCTAGAATTATTATTATTATTTTTTTGGTTGTTGTTGTTGAAAAAGAGTATCCTTAAAAAATTTAGCTTACATTTTCTCTTGTCAAAGAAATCAGCCAGTGGCCTGGGGATGTGGCTCAATTGGAGGGGTGCTTGGCCAGCATGTACAAAGCTCTGGTTTCATTCCCAGCATAACATAAATTATGTGTTGGTTCAAGCCTGTCGTTCCAGCATTTTGGAGGTGGAGGTCAGAAGTTTAAGGTACAGGGAGTTTGAGGACAGCCTAGGCCTCATGAGACCCTATTTTAAACAAACAAAAACGACAACCTACAAAATCCTCAAAGAATGAAGAATAAACGTTGAACATGACTAGTGATGGGAGAAGTGAAATTGAAACTCTGTTGGGATTCTCTCTCACCCTAGTCAGAGTAGAAGTCATGAGAAGGAAGTAACAAAAAATGCTGGTGAGGAGGAGACAGAAGGGCGACCATTGTACACTTCTGGGAATGTAAACTCATCCTGGCATTATGGAAATATAGACCTACCATGTGATCCAGCTATACTATTTCCCTGTATTTACTCAAAAGACTTAAAGTCTACATATCACAGGGAATCTTAATGTCATTGTTCACTGTAACATTGTTCACAGTAGTTATGGAACCAACCTGGGTTTCCAACAAGAAGAGATGAATGGATATAGAAAACATGTTTTCTGTACACTGAAATTTTTTCAGTCATAAGAAAAATGAAATTATGTTCGTATGAAAATGAATACAACTGGTGATAATTGTATTAAGCACATTAAATCAGTCTCTGAAAGACAAATATCTTATTTTCTCTAATTTGTATATCATAGATGTTAAAGTGTCAGTTTTTCATATTAACATTTTGTTGTGCCTACATTGTGTACGTGAACTGTTTTGGGGGAAGAATTTATTCTCATTAATAATTTCATTTGCTTTCCCACAAACATGGTATATAATGATTATTTTCAATATACTTCCACAGACAACAGTGAATTAAAAAAAAATGTAAAAAGTGTGTTCTCCCCTTCTGTTCTTTTTTTTTTTTTTTTAAATGCTGTATGCATTCCTGGTGCCAGAGCAGGCCAGTTGTTAGCCACTATGTGGCTGCTGGAAACTGAATGAAGCCAGGCAGATTCTCTGCAAGAACAGCAAATGCTCCTAATTGCTTAGCCATCTTTCCAGCCCATATACAAGATTTCGTAATGAATTTACTTACATTATTTATACCTTTCTCTCTTTGTTAAAAAATATTGAAGTATGATAAAGATTTATCTTTTATTTAGTATAATATAGTTTCAAGGGCCAGCAAGATTGTTCAGTGAGTAAGAGCACTTGCCAATAAGCCTGAGCTGCATTCAGTCCCCAGAACCTACAAGGTGGAAGGAGAGAACCGGCACCAGCAAGTTGTCTGACTCCACACATGTACTGTGTGACATGTATCCATCTCCCCCAGTCCAAAAATTTTCTTCACACAAATATATTTCATAAAATTTCCTTAAAATTATTTTAAAAACTGTCTTAATGCTTAATCTTAAGTGCAGCCTCACCTTAATTTGAAGTGTTTTTTTCTTTATGTTATATATGGATGTTAAATTTGATGAAATCTTAGATTCAATGACACTTTAATTATATAATATAAATTTATTTGTATGAATACATTGATTCTTGTTCCTTTATTCTACTTTTTTCATTTGTTTTTCAAGACAGGATTTTGCTGTAGCTCTTTTATTCTATTTCTAATTTATTTTTCTAGTATAAACTTGATGGTTGTTTCCATTCTTTTAGCTTTACTATGTTTTCGAAAGTTTGTTAGTGTTATTTTGGTATGGTTTAGCTGATTCTCTATTCCCTGTACTTCTCTGAACTGAAAGTTAAAACTTCTTTGAAGCCTTTTTCTAGCTCCTAAATCTCTTGGCTTCTTTTAAGAGATCTGTTTTTTGTTTTCTGCAACATTACTATTTGTATGGGATTTCATTTTATTTATTCAGTTTTCTGCATCTGAATATTACAGTCTTCATAACTAGAAGGTTTTATTTTGTGTATGTGTGTGTTTTTTTTTAACCTACCATATTTTTAAATATCATCTAGGTCCAATTTTACCTTTCTTTTATATGGCAGGCTTTTTAGATTTATAATAAACTTGCATATTCTTAAAGTTCAGTTTTATATTTCCGTTTCTTTGTCTTTGTACTGCATTGTTAATAATTTTTAGCGTATTCTATTTTAGGCTCATTAATCCTTTAAAATTGATATGAAATTATTCTTTCTGTTTTCTACCAGGTAGGTAGAGTTGTGCCTCTTTCCACTTGTATACTTCTGTTCCCCAAATATTTTCAATCAATAATTTTACTAAAAATCTTCCAGGGATCCAGGTTTAAATGGGAAATTTCTGTTAACTCAGAGGTGCCTAAAATGATGTGGCTGTTGAAACCAAAGCAATGAATTGGTGCTGTTACCGTTGTTTCTTAAGAAACAATCTGAAGTAGCACAGAACATCTGGTTTTCTCAATTCCATGTGAGATTCTTATAGTTCTGTTTATAGGATATACAACGGGTTGAGGTAGCCACTAGGAAGTTTATATCTAGAACCTTTAGAATGCCTTCAAATCTTTATTTGTTCTTCCTACCCCTCAAATAATCTCCAGTGAAGTCTTTTTCCTGCTTTTTATCACTTTGTGTGGAATTAGTGATAGCATGATTGGATTTCTTCCTTTTTTTTTTTTTTAAAGTAGTATAACCAAATCTTTTAAGATAAAACTTCTGGCTCTGAAACACAGTAAATTTGGCAACTTACCCTGACACCCCAATTAAGGAGACAAAAGTTAGAGATTTATTTTCTATGGTTAAAAAGTTAGAAATTTATTCACGGTAGCCACTTTGGGAAGAGGAATAGATGAAGAGGTACAGTAACCCCAAATAATCATCTGGGTAATGACATGAGCTCTAGGTTTAAAATAAGGAGAAAATGGGCTAAGAAATATGCATAATTAAGCAATTTTTGTCAAGACATGGATCCAACGTTTATGGACCCTTGCTCTGGTCCTCCAAGATGGTTAGAAGTCTAAAGTGCTTGAGATGACAAGGTGGTTTGCAGGTGACTATTTCTACAGGATACAACTTTTTCCTAGTCAATAATTGCTTTCATTTGTGGGTGGTCTGTCCTGCATGGTTTTGTTCTTTCTGAAATCCAAGGTAACTGCAGATGTAGGATAGTGACATCTCTGTCACTTAGCCTGGAAGGAGGTAGAATAGGTTAGTTAGGCAGAAGTCAGGTAGGAGTCAAAGCCAACAAGTAAACAGATTCAGAATGAAGTTAGATATGTCAGACTTTATCCTGTTTTCACTTTGTGCCCAAGCAAGGAGTCAGTACTTTTTGGCATAAGCAGCTTTTTTGTGCCTGTTTCATAGTTTGATATGAATTTATTTTTCAATTGCTTCTCAGCATAAAATGTAATTGTTTCCAAAGATGATTATGGCATATAGAATACTTGGTGTTGACTGACAGCCAAACTTGTCTCAACCTAAAATTGGGGATGAACAACAGCTTAGTGATATGAGGCCACAAGTTCAACCCTCAGTACTGCCAAAGAAAACAGAACAGACAAAACAATAATAGAGCCTTGTTGTCTTAAACTGCCTTTAGTTTAAAACTTGTCTAATAAAAGTTTTAGAGTCTTGAATTAATTAATTAGTTGCATCACCATTCTCCTGTTATCTCACAGTCTCACCCTTTGTGAAAGGGTCTTTTTTTCAAGCTAGTGCTATTTATTACAGTATGCTCCTAGGATAAAGGTTTCATATTTTTCTCTCAGTCTGCAAATCACAGTAAAATAAAAGTCTTCAGACATTAAACTTACTGGTACTCTACTATGGTCTATAACTTGTATTGCCTTAAAATTCTAATATATTTAAGACTACCATGCCCATTTATGATCAGTTTGTTTTTTTTTTTTTTACAAGTTAGTGTTGTTATTAGGTAGTAGTTCTCTTTCCTTTTTCAGCATGGGCCTTGCCCATTACTATTAAATATTAACAACAAGTGGCAATAGTGGTTTAGGGCCTTATTAGAAAAATATAGAAATAAATTAGAAAAATATAGAAAGTGTTGTTGCAGTTATTGGTTTTTAAGTTCAGTTTTAGTTCCATAGCAAACACCTACCCCCACCTCTGTACACATATAGCCTGCTTTTGTGTGATGTTTCTATTCATTTCAGATAGGGATGATAAGCATAGACTAAAGAAACAATGTCACCCAGGTCTACCATGGCTTAATTGGGAGGACTTACAGGAACCTGAGTGTGATGTGTTACTTAAGGAACATGGGCAACATAGGGCAACTACACTACCAGAGAATAGTCTTTACCCAGCAACCATTACTGTTTATGTTCTTGTGGGGCTTCTTGAGCCTAATGAACCTCCTACTCTTTCCACAGAAGAATATTAATGGGTACAGTCTTGGAATGTCTTGTGCAGGTGATCACATATCTGCCTTGATTCCAGGACCTCAATGACTACATTATGCTCAGAGAACAGAGTTCTATAACACCTTTGTTATCAGAAAACATCCCCTAACAGTGGTAAATTAGTTGATATCAGTAAACTTGAGATTTGACAAGTCATTGCCAGGCAGAGTCCATAGTGTATATATTAGGGCTCACTCTGTGTTGTACATTCCATTGTCTTGGGAAAATGTGTAACTGCTTAACTCTACCATTATGGTAGCATGCAAAGTATTTTCACTGCTCTAAAAGATGCTAGCCTATTGATTGATTCCCCCTCACCCACAGCAACCAAAGTTGTTATTGTCTGGCAAGTGTTTTTACTTCCATTTTTTTAAGATGCTGATAGGCACATGAATCCCCGATAACCAGCTTGTCTTTGCAAAATGTCTTGCGTTTTTCAAGCCTAGAAATTCCTTAGAAGTGGAGTACTAGGGGTTTGTGGGTGGAGGAGGAGGGAAGAGGAGAAGAACTGCTGATATTTTCATTTTGAAGTCATTTTCA
>PVIU01013797.1:0-54483 GCA_004026605.1 Ondatra zibethicus | reverse complement strand
TATCCTCAGCCACACACATTTGTCTTTCAGATGATGGTATTTTCTGGAATGCTGAGCTCAGCCTTCTCAGTGTATGGCCAATTTGCTTGGGATGGTCTTTGGGACACTGTCATTCTCATTTATCAAGACCATGTCCTTCGGTGGCTGGAGAGCTCCAGTGTGTGTGTGTGTGTGTGTGTGTGTGTGTGTGTCTGTGTGTGTGTGTGTGTGTGTGTGTGTGTGTCTGTGTGTGTGTGTGTCTGTGTGTGTGTGTGTGTGTGTGTGTGTGTGTGTGTGTGTGTGTGTGTGTGTGTGTGTGTGTGTGTGTGTGTGTGTGTGTGTGTGTGTGTGTGTGTGTGTGTGTGTGTGTGTGTGTGTGTGTGTGTGTGTGTGTGTGTGTGTGTGTGTGTGTGTGTGTGTGTGTGTGTGTCTGTGTGTGTGTTTCCTTCCCAAGCAATATGACTCACGTGCTTTGGAATCCTGAGGTGACGGACAGCAATGTGTTGATATAATGTGGATGATCAGGATATACTTGCCGTGGTGTGGGGGCACAGAACTGAGACTGTGCTGTGCCTGTCTCCTAGACAAAAGACCTCTCTGTACCTGTGAGACACAATCTAAACACGTCAGAGGTGCACAGAGGGCATGCACCTCGGTAAATGGGTTTGGGTCTGCAGAGGCATCAGGATGAATAGACCCTGCCAAGCCTGGTGGCCATGTCTCCCATCCTCTTGCCTTTTCATACTTCTGTGTTCAAGGTTAGCATAGTCCAATTCTAAACATATGGTGGAACAGAAAGTGGACAGAGTTTGGAGTCTTAAGGTGGGAGAAGAGCGAAGAAGGAAGGCAGAGCAGGTTCTCAGAGCTGAGCACTTAAGTCATTGGCATGACTGTTGGACATTTTTGGCTACAGGACTTGGTTATATGTGATATTCCAACTAACTAAAGGTGTGACACCCACCCAGCTTTGCTGTGGTGGACTTGTGATTGAGATATGACCCGTTCACTTTGCTAATAACTTAAAAATGAAAACAGAACATATGTGTGCATGCATGCAAGCACCCCCACTCCCATCAACATGCTAACTGCTCCTCCAAATCTATCAAGACTCAACCCCAATTTCAGTTTCTGTAAGACACTTTTCTATATGTTTGTTCAAGGCTGTTTCTTCACCACATTTACACAACAGTTGATGCTCATGAGAAATACAGCCCAATATCTACTAAAATGAAGGATGCTGTATACCAGAAGCACAGCACATTGTCTTGTGTACACAGTCCAGTGCAGGCCTGGCTAGTGAATGTCTTTGCCCTGTGTGAGTAAGGGACCAGGGAGCAGGTGCGTTTCCATGCCTTTCTACCTCTACCTTACCAATAGTAACAGAGGCACATACTGGAGGGGTCTATATGAACCCTTTATACCTCATGCATTCTTGGTGCCTGTAGTGTACCAGACTCAGATAGGGCACTGGGGACCTTCTGTGTAGGATGAAGGGGTGACTCAAATGCTCCAAAGATGTTGAAGAATGATCGACATGTCCCTGACAGCTTTTCCTCCCTCGTACTTTTCTTGGATCAAATGTCATTTCTCATTTTCTAGAAAATTGCCTTCAATATTGCCCTTATGTAGATTTCAAGAAAGTTTTCAACACCTTTAACTTATAGATAATTCTAGTTATAAAAGGAAAACAGTTTTAATGATTTGAAAAGAAGTTGGGATGAATAAAAAAGAGAAAGGAGAGAGAGACAGAGAGAGAGAGAGAGAGAGAGAGAGAGAGAGAGAGAGAGAGAGAGAGAGGACAAAAGCAGAGGAAACCCAGAAAGAATAAGGACAGTGTGAACTCCGGGGACATGTCCTCAGTTCTCAGCGGTGCAGAATACAAAGATCCCAGCTGACACTTTAAACATGCTATTTTATGCATTCACTCTTGAGGGTTAGACAGGGATATTTCTCAGCCAATTCTCCATGAATTTCCATTTTGATGTCTCTATGAGATATTAGATACTGGGTCAAGAAGAAAGCACATGCCAATGTGGGGTCACACATCTAGACCACCCTCTTGTCTCTACTCTTTACATCCGTTCATCACCTTCCCTCTGCCTCTCTCCTGAACACCTCTCTCCTGACAGAGACGTAATTTCCATGTTTGTGGCTTCTTTTTAAAATATATTTTATTATAGTATCTCTCTCTCTCTCTCTCTCTCTCTCTCTTTCTCTCTCTCTCTCTCTCTGTGTGCATGTGGGGGGTGTGTGTTGAGTGTGTGTGCATGCAGCAGTTAGAGGACAGTTTGTTTGCAGGAGTAGTTTTTTTTACTTCCACCGTGTAGATTCTGAGACTGAAACTCAGATAAGCAAGCTTGGTAGCAAGTATCTTTACCAGTTGAGCCATCTTGCTGGCACCAGATCTGGAGCTTCTTCTCAGTGAGCCAAGCAGTGTGGGGAGCCTCTCAGGGTGGGAATGAAGCAGAACATCCAGCCGGGCCACAGAGCTCTACTGTCTGTGGTCTCTGATTTGCACAGACTTCACACTGTCAGATTCAGGGCTCCCCTGACCTTAATTGAGATGTAGGGCAGTGTTTCATTGTCCTAGATCCCCAAACACACAGGAAAATAGGGGTCTTGGGAATGGTAGATAAACAAGACACAGAGCTTAGCCCCCGCCCCACCTTCAACCAAGTCACCTCAGGCTGCCATGTTCTCTGCTGACTCATGTGTGCCTGTGCACACATTTTCAGTACATGATACATGAGGCTATGTTTATACACATGCACATGCAATCACATGTTCATATGTACACACCCATGCAATTATGTACACCTCCCCATACACATGTGTGGCATATACACTCATGAGTGCATACATGCACACTCAAGTGTGGTAAACACTCACAAGGTACATATACATTCATGGTAGATCCACCCATGTGCCAGCACATGCATAGCTCATTCATGATGCACACTCATGCATGGTATACACGTGCATACATATATGTGCATGGTCAATGCACTTACATGCATACTCATTGCATGTGTGCGTACTCATGAACATGACTCAGTGTTCACACACCCTCTTGCTTCATCGCGTGGAAATAGTTCAAGTGAAGCACGGCTTCTCTAAGTGACTCCAGAAGCTCCATTCCTGAGTCCCCTCTGTATACTTTAATATGAAAGAGGTGACAAGTCCTGGCTTCAGTTCAACACTGGATAAAAGGCGAGCTCAAAAATTTGCATTTTCTGTTGCTGAATAGAAGGGAGGATGTGTGTTGAAATGGCCTCCCCAGGTGCCAATCACACAGTCTGGTATCTATCTATGGCTGCTACCTATCATCTATATATCAGTTATCTATCAATCTATCATGTATCTTTCATTGATCTATCATCTACCAGTCTATCAATCACCTATCTGTCTGTCTATCTACCTACCTACCTATCATCTATCTACCTATCAATCTATCATCTGTCTATCCTCTATCTGCCACCTTTCATTTATTTGTGTATCTTTCTTTCATCTCCCTATTCTGTATATACCTGTATCTAGCTATCACCTATCTCCATCATATTTATTAATCTATATCTATCAATCAATGATCAACATTCCTGTATCTATTATTTATTCCTGTCTGTCTGTCATCTTATATATTACTCCATCTATTTGCAGCTCAGGGGAGGATAGCTAACAGACACAGGGATATTTCTGGTCAGGAGGGATAACTTGTCATGCCTTAAGGCACAGTAGCTTAACTGTGTTGACCACAATTAATTGAATTTCAAAATAGCTTGGAGAAATTTTAAATGTTTCTCAACCTGAAGAGATGGAAAGTACTTGAGGTTACAGATGGTTTTGCCATTACCTCTCTGATCTTATCATGATATATTGCCAGCATATACTGAAATACCACATTGTACCTCAAATATATTATTCCTATCTATAAACAGTGAAAATGGGACTGGAAAGATGACTCGAAGGTCAGGAACACTTTTGCAAAGGACTGGAATTTGGTTGCCAGGACTCATGTCAGGTGACTTACAGCCACCTATATCTAGATCAGTGATTCTCAACTTGTAGGCCAGGCTCCCTTTGGGAGTCATGTTAACAGAAGTTTCTACCTACCTGTTCCCACAGCCATGCAGTCCCAAAGAAACACATGGAGGCTTATATTAATTATAAACTGTTTGGCCTATTAGCTCAGGCTTATTATTAACTAGCTCTTACAACTTAAATTAACCCATAATTCTTGTCTGTGTTTAGTCATGTGACTTGAAACCTTTAATCAGTGAGGCATTCTCATCTTACTTCCTTTGCATCTGACTTGCAATTGCATCTTTCTGTCTTTCCTCTTTCTAGAATTCTCCTATTCTGGTTGCCCTGCCTATACTTCCTGCCTGACTACTGGCCAATCAGCATTTTATTGAACTAATATGAGTGACAAATCTTTACAGTATACAAGAACATTACCACAGAGCAGGATCAATAGACCCTTTTAAAGAGGTAGCATTTTAGATATTCTGCATATCAGATATTTATATTCCAATTTACAAAAATAGCCACAGTGCAGTTATAAAGTGTCAATGAAAATAATTTTATGGTTGGGTCATTACAATATGAAGAACTGTATTAAAGGGTCTCAGCATTAGGATGGTTGCAAACCATTGTTCTACATCCAGGGAATTCTGATATCCTCTTCTGAATTCTTCAGGCACCTGCACATATATGTGACAAACACCTCCCCCCACATACATGCATACCCATGTAAACAAAATAAATCTTTATATATATAAAGATTTATATATTTTTATTCATATATAAATATATGTATATGAAATAGACCTCATGTCTTCCTGGCTGCCTCAGCAGATTCTGCAGTAACTGTGATTATGGAAAAGGATGAGCTCCTCTGTCCATCCTTTCTTGGGCAGCTAGAACAGTGGGGTTCATAGTCACATCAGCAAACATCCAGCTTTGGACTCAAATTTAATCCTTGAATTATTCCAGATTATTTCTCCACAATTAGTTGAACCAACACTTTTTGAAAAGTCCATAAATAAGTCTTCTCCAAGAAGTCCATATTTAGTAGTTTGTGTTAGCACTAACGTACCTAGAAATAGCTCAGTCACCTCAGAAGACTCTTCCCACCGCAGTAGGTAAAGTTAAACGTCAGTGAATGAAGTGTCTCTGCAAGCTGAAAGTTGAGGAATGAGTGTTTTAGGAACAGTGAGTGTTGAAGTGAGAGTCAACTTTTTCTATTGTATCCTATTTGAAAGACACTGTCCTCCTGCTTTCACTGGTCCACTTAAATCTGCCCTTAAAGTATTAATAGTACATAACATATCTAGGACGTTTTCACATAAGTCTCTACTACCAATATTTGTCTTCATTATGAAACATAATTATTTTAAGTGCCCCATATCTATTTGCCAATGAAAAGCAAGATGTTTTGCTGGAATCATCCTTGAAGGATACTTCTATGAAAACAAGATTAGTAACCCTGATATATCTAATATATAGAATCTCAAATGTAGTGGTACTAAGTCAATGAAAACTTGGTTTGCTGTGTATTTTAAGTAGAAAGCACACATGGTTTTTTAAACTAAACTGATTTGTGAGCCAGAATAAAGCAAAACAAAAGCGTTTAAGTCAATAAATTAGAAGCCAGGTCATATTTCTTTCCCATCTCATCTTGATCCATTACTGAGAGAACTGGCTTTGACTCCGCCTGAGGGTTGTCCCTTGGGCTAATTTCTGACCTGCAGATGAAGAGCTAGACATTGTTAATAAATTTAATGTTTTAAAGTCAGAATGACTCCACTATCTATTGATGTCATTTCTCCTGAGTTGTGCAAAAAAAAAAATCACAATATTAGTGACATTCTGTGTGGTTTCCTAAATGTCCTAAAAACTGGTGGTCACTGCACTAGAGCCGAGGCTTCTGAGAAAGACTGATCCCAGGGGAAATTGGCCAGTTCTGGGAAGAATCCTCACCCCAGGCTGAGAAGATTTCCTAAGCATGTGCCCGGAAGGTGTCTACAAAAAAAACATGCACTGCCAGTGCTTCTCAATAGTATGAGGATGGAAGCTTTAGTTTTCTTTTTAATTTCATAGAGTCAGAATAGAACAGTTACCAGAAACCAGAAGAGATACTTGCCATAGTTCCATTGAAAAAAAAATACTTTGTTGTCTGTTTTCCAACTGTATAGATGTAACTAGAACTGATTAGTAGTTGTTGCCTTGGATACAGGCCAGTTCTGAGTCATGCCACTTTCTTTGTTACACTGATTCACATGTCTGTACTGAGTATCATGATCCTTATTCATAGTTCTTGTATTCTGTCACCTGTTTCTAATAATATCTTAGTCAAGCAAGGCCTCGCTGTTAGACACCATCTCTGGCAGCATTGCCTCAAAATTTGGACAGACACATACTGTCCTGCCACAAATGAGGCTAATGATTGCAGTGTGAAAACTAATAGAAGTAAAATGTATATCCTATGGTACACAATGTATTTTGAAATGTGTATGCATTGATTGCAGGTGCCAGAGTCTAGCTAATCAGCATGTCCGACATCATATGGTCATAATTTTTATGGTGATATTTAAAAAACAGGTCAGTAATTTTCAAACAATATTATTTTATTTAATTTGGGTCTCTGCTCACTTCTATAACCCATTTCTATTGTCTATCTATGCATGAGACTCCCTGAGCTCATGTTCCTCCCAATTGGATGTTTTTGTCCTATGAACAGTATTTCCAGGAGCTGTCTCACCCCTCCAGTCCATGGTTACCAGATTATCCTTTGTGCCCATATGACTTCTAGTCTGTAACTTTGCAGGTATAAGTCAGTATGTAGTGTGCCTTTCTATCCCTAAGCAAAGTGGCCTCACAATTTATCCACAGTGCTGCAAGTGACAGAGATCCCTCTAGTTTCTGTAAACGGAGACGGCACGTTCATTTCCCGGGTGCCCAGACCCAAATAATCACACAGAACTCTATTAATTACAACATTGTTTTTCAATAGTTCAGGCATTTTCCTAGCTAGCTCTTGTATCTTCAATTAACCCACTTCTATTAATCTACGTATCTCCATGATGCTGTGGCCTACCAGTAAGGTTTTTCTGCATCTTTCTCCTTCAGCAGCTACATGGTGTCTCTCTGATTCTGCCTACTCTCTCTCTGTCTCTATCTATCTGTCTGTCTGTCTGTCTGTCTGTCTGTCTGTCTGTCTGTCTGTCTGTCTGTCTGTCTGTCTATCTATCTATCTATCTCTGTTCTGATTTCCCACCTGGCTTTACTCTGCTAAGCCATTGGCCCAAACAGCTTTCTTCATCAACCAATAAAAACAACACATACACAGAAGGACCTCCCACATAAAGTTTCCCTCCTGTGTGTACTCTACACTTTTTGGTCCATATTTAACTGCTGTCATTCACTTGGTTCTGTGTCTTGCTTGTAATTTCCAAAGTTGAAAATACACACATCACTCTGATATTAATTTCTACTCCTTTGATCTACATGACCAGCTGGGATATTGGGGCATAGAATAGTTCTTTCTTAAAGCCCTGAAGACTCCCCATGTCATTTTCCACAGTGGTTTTGCTTAATTTATATGCCTGCCAATAGTGCACAATGGTTCCTTTTATTTCTGCATCCTCACTAAACCCTACCTCTTTTTGTCTTATTAAGCTTTGTTATGTCATAATTAAACATTTTTATGGTTCTTTAAATATATTTCAAAAATACTTTGAGAATTTATTATAATTATGATCATATCCTCCCCTATCTACCCACTAGTTCCTTATCATAAATTTATTATCTCTCTCACTTCTCCACCCCCCCATTTCATATCCCACTGAGTCCTACTTCTTTTTTAAGATTTATTTATTTATTATATACAGTGCTCTCCCTGAATGTATGCCTGAATGCCAGAAGAGGGTACCAGATCTCATTATAGATGGTTGTGAGCCACCATGTGGTTGCTGGGAATAGAACTCAGGAACAACCAGTGCTCCTAGCCTTTGAGCCATCTCTCCAGACCATA
This sequence comes from Ondatra zibethicus, assembly GCA_004026605.1. Classification (NCBI taxonomy): domain Eukaryota; kingdom Metazoa; phylum Chordata; class Mammalia; order Rodentia; family Cricetidae; genus Ondatra; species Ondatra zibethicus. Next base: position 46,472 of record PVIU01013797.1, on the reverse strand, counting down.
TTTCTGATACCTATATATGCATGAGTTTCAAGACATACATGAATCCCATGGTTGGCTTACCAGGTGACACACTCTTAAGGAAAGCTATCTCTCTTTGCTAGAATCTATGAACTGTCCTTATCTCCTAAGTTAGGTGTGAGACCTCATGAGCTTTTCCTCCCTCTATGATGGAATGTTTACTGGCTTCATCTTGTACAGGCCTTATACAGACACTGAGTCCATGAGTACAGTTGTCCTATCATGACCAGAATACCGGGTTGTGTTCATGTCCTCCCTGATCCTTAAGATCTTCTGATATTTCAATTTCCTCCTCCATGATTGTCCCTGAATCTTGTGGGGGGGGGGAGATGAAACAGATGTCTCCTTTGTGACAGAGCATGCCACTGAAATGTATTCCCTACAGTCTGAGCAGTTGTGTGATTCTGCATCAGCCACTGTCCACTACACAATGAAACGTCTCTAATGAGGTCTGAGAGCAGCATTGTCTATACAATGATTCAGTTTGGGGGAAGTTTGCCACCATGTCCATTTTGCAAAGTAGTCATAGTAGGTTCACCTCCAGAGCCTGTGAACTTCCCTCTTGTTTGTTCTTTGCTAGATTTACAGTACCAGGTGTGTGTTTCCTCTTGCAGAGCAGGCCTTAACTCCAAGCAGAGAGAGGTTAGTCTCTTTCATACCACAGGTGCCCTTACTTCTCCTGTGGTCCATCCAGTGGCATGTCTGGCCATTCTAACTTTAGTAGTTCAGGGTTGTAGTTCATAATGTTTACAGTTGCTCAAGACTGTTGATGAACCTTCCTGATATGTACAGACCTTACATCTGTTTGTATGTGTCCTGTGTCCTTTGACAAATATGTGTGGTGTCTTCAACAATATGTGCCTGTTATTTATTTATTTTGAGACAAGGTCTCACTGTGTAGTTCCAGCTAACTTGATCCCCCTGTGTAGACCAGGCCAGCCTGGAACTCACAGACATCAACCTGCCTCTCCCTCCTAAGTTCTAGATCTAAATTGGTGTGTGCTGCCACAACCATCATAACCATCAAGTTCTTATGGCAACCAAAAGCAATGGCAATGACCCATATTTAGGGGCTCTCCAGGACAACCTTGGTCAACAACTAGATGGGAAGTAATCCATGCTAACACTGTGATTTTTAATTTAACAACCTGGATTCTGGGAGGAACATAATACCTGTGTAGGGTAATGCTAGCTAAGTGATTTTATATAAAAGAAAGATATGGTGTGTGTGTGTGTGTGTGTGTGTGTGTGTGTGTGTGTGTGTGTGCATGTGTGTGTGTCTCTCTAGTAAGATACAGTCCCTTGGGTAGATGCCCAGGAGTAGCCTTCTAACCCTGAAGTCTGCATGCTCTTCCTTTATGGTTTAGACTTGCATTCCCTTGAGGGAGAGCAAGTATGGTTGAGATTTCATCTGTCTGCTGGCCATTGACATTTCTGTTCTTGAGAATGTCTGTTTCACCATTTCATCCACTTTTAAATCTAACACTACGAGCTGTCTGTATTCTTTGTTTCTGGGTCTCACATGTTTTCTCTCTTTCGGTAGACTGTCTCTTTATTCTGGAAATGTTTCCTTTTCTATACTGAAAGTTTGGAATTTGAAACCTCATTTGTCTATTTCAGGAATCTCGGGTTCCAGCTTTTTTCTAGTACGTAAATAAAAAGCAGAGGCTCTGACAGTCAAATTTGTTTCTAGTATGATTGCACTGTAGCAGGTGGCAGGCAGATATGAATTCTACTTCTTCTTCTCCTTATCTCCCACCCTTGGTACAGCCCGTTAGAAACTAGCCTCTCAAGTTAAGAGGGCCATTGAATGTTTGGCAAACTCTCAATCTCTGTTCCGTCTCTGTGACCCCAGTTCTGATCATTGTCATTTTGGTTTCTTCACATTTATTTCTAATGTTTATTTATTGTTCTTTTCTTCCTTAGCCACTGCAATTTCTCCTTGAGTTTGTGGTTTGGGTTATCTTACTTAGTTCTTCATATCTGCTTCTTAGAGTATGCCATGGTGAATATTCAATGCGAATGTTCAGAAAGAGTAATGAAAATACAGAAATTCAAGAAGAGTCAGGTAGATAGGAAAGAAACTGTAGATAGGCAACAAATACGTAATATTGGCTTTATAATAAAACTGGTAGATTTACATCATCTGTTCACTGTAGTACAGATATTTAATCAAAGACTGAACACTAGGGATTATGGGGAAATCTCTACAAATTATCGCTGTCTTTGGTGACAGTTGTGACAATGAGGCAGAGTTATGTGTGGTTTCAGCATCTTTTATCTTTTTAAAAAACCCAAATTTTCTATCTATAGAATTTCTTTTCTTTTTGAAAATCTTTGCTATAGAAGTCCAGTTGTTCTTAGCCTGTGGTATAAAGATGGCTTTTTTGAACAAGTAAAATTTCACACACTCTTCAATGGGAAACCAATTTGCGTAGTAATTTTTAAGAAGCTGGGATTTTCCTTCAAAAAGGAAAAGTGTTTAGTTTCATTTATCCGAGATATTCCCAGTTGGATTGACTCAACGTTAATGACTTTTCAACATTCTCAGGACTATCCCCAGGAAGAGTACCATGCAGGTGGGCGCTGGTTGATCACGTAGCTTGAGAAATCCCAATCCCGATTTCCCCTGGGAGGTGTCTCTGTTCCATCAGTTGGGAAGACAGGAAGCTTATTCCTTCCCTTATGTTTTATGTATCATCAACTCCATGGATCTATGTGGATGCCTGCATCTGTTCCCCAGATTTCTACTTTCACCCATGGCTCCTCAGCATCCGTCCAGGTAGAACTGCTTCCTGCAAGAATGGAGCTGTGAGGTAGAAAGACACTCCAGCTGTCCACTCAGGCAGAGAAGAGTCCTATGCTCGCAGGCGGATGCTTGCTCCACACACTACCTCACCCACCAACTCACACTGCTCATGTATCTGTCAAAGTCTCAGCCTGGGACAATGTCCTGTTGCTGGTTCCAATAACCTGGCTTCTGTTCTTCCAATACATCTCTGGAGCCAATACTGTCTTCCATCTCACCCAGGCTTGATGTATTGCTGTTCCCTGAGATAAATGCTTCTGTCCCTATAAGGTGGATTTCCAAAGTGTAATACCAGAACATTCTAGTGAACATGCTGAATGTTGACAGTAGGACTCTAAGCCCTTTGCAGAGACAATTTCTTAACTTGGACTCTTTCAGGACTTGCTTTGGTAAAATATTTATTCACAGAAGACAATGTCCAGCTTTGCTTTGTTTTCAAGGTGTAAAATTCACGCATGTGCATATTCTTGTGCAAACCACAGTACTCCATAATATCACCATCCTTGAAGGCTGCAGCAATGGCTCAGTGGTTAAGAGTACCTGTTGCCCTTGCAGAGGACCCAGGTTCCGTTCTGAGCAACTACACCGCAGCTCACAACAGTCTGTAATTGCAATTCCAGAAGACCTAACTTTTTCTTCTGATCTTTAAGGGCACTGCATGAGAAGTAACCTTTAAGGTTGACAAGGTGGCCTCTAGGCATAATCTTAAGAGAGTGTAAGCTTAACCTTATCTATGTATGAAGCAAGTTCACAGTTTTACTGGGCTATCTGAGACCTACTCTGAAACCATTAACTACCAACACCCAAATAATAATCTCCTGTGGATTGCTGCATGTATCCCTTTCTTTATTTAGCCTGGGTAACAACCATAAAAGTAATTTTGTTGATGTTTTCCTTCTGTTGCTAATTTGGACTGCTTTTTGCTTGGTGCTGTCTAGGGTTGGTGCCAACGTGCAGTTCTCCTGTGAGGACAATTACGTGCTCCAAGGAGCCAAGGGCATTACCTGCCAGAGAGTCACTGAGACCCTTGCAGCATGGAGTGATCACCGACCCATCTGCCGAGGTAAGGTACCTAGTAGGTGGCCAAGACTCTCCCCAGGGCAGGATGTTCTCCTGAACACAGGGTGAAGTTTAAATGGGAAGCAGGGTCTCTAACTAGGGAAGGATTTGGTAATGTGTGTGTCTTCATAACAATGTGGGTCAAAAGAGTTTGTCAGAAGATAATTCCTCTAAGGCTACTGAAGTTTCCACTGCAGGACAGCTCTGAATAAAGCTGGTACTTTGATTTCAAACAAGTACACACAAGCACACACACATGCATACACACAAGCACACATGCAGATACACACATGCGAGCATACATGCACACACAAGCACCCACACATGCATACACACACAAGCACTCATACATGCACACACACACATGCACCCACAATGCACATAGGCACACTCACAGGCACACACAGAGACACACACATGCACAACACATGAATACACACATGCACATAGGCACACCCACAGACACACACAGAGACACCCAGATGCACACACAAACATACACACATACCATAAGTTGGAAATTCTCTTCACCTGTGCACAGTGGTGTATGTACATAAAAACATGTTGCAAACACTAAAGTCTAGCACTTCAGTGGCATTGACTTTGGATTTGGGGTGTGGACGGGATGAGTGATAAAAAGGAATTTATCAGCATGGTCCAAGCTTTATTTAATTTTAACTTTACTTATTCTTGTGCATGTGCATGGGTGAGTATGAAGCCACAAAACTGGCATAGTACCTGTGGACTCTAGGGTAACTTTCAGGACATGGTTCTATCTTTACAACATCATGGTACTTAGGTCTTCAGTGTAACAACTTCACTGTCAAGTTATCTCACCTGCTCATACGATTTTACCTTAAACTATACTCTGATGTGATTTACCAAAGAAAATATTCACCATCACCATTGCCAGCTTTCTTCAAAGGTTATGTATGAAATTAGACAGAAATAAATATGAATGCTCCACTTTTATGAGATACACGAATCCTGCCTGAAGTTTGGAAATCACATAAAATCCATCAGAAACTTGACTTACTGTTTTAATGAAGAAAATATTTTAAAATTAAAAGAAAACTAGATTTGGGCTTTATCCTTTTTGCATCTATTTCATAATAACTTGCATTAACTGATAGATTTTAAGGAGAAATAACTGGACCAAGGAAAGTTTCCTGTATAATAATATCTTCTCCTTCCAAGTAGACATTTATTTAGTTTTATGCACGTGTGTGCACAGGTGTGTTCACCCATACACGCATGTGTGGAGACCAGAGGTCACTGTTGAATGGCTTTCTTAATTGTTCCCCACCTTAATCTTTACAGTGGGGTCTCTTAGAGCCCCTCTTCCACCATGGCCCGGGATATGTTTGTCTCTGATTACCACTGGTGGGTTCCGACACGTCAGACATGACTTTGTCATGGATGCTGGGAGTCCTTTAGCCTTGTACAAGAAGAACTTTTAACACTGAGCCGTCTCCCAGCCCCTGATCCTTGTAGTCTTCTAAAAAGGATCGCTGGATCACATGTATTTTCCCACAAGGTCTACACTGCTTGCCAGTCACACCAAGAACGTGCAAGGGGCCGTGTCCTTAACACTGTCTGCAGGCAGAAGCCTGTCTCACTCTATTTCTGGTGGACTTTGTGGCTTTTTGATCATGGTTTGGAAGAGAACAGCCCTCTCAAGGAATTTAGCCCATTGTTTTATTTGGTTTCAGTTAGAAACACCTCAGCTGTCTCTGATGCACCCATGGCTCCTGCTGAATTGTTCCCTTTAACGGGCGAGATGCGGTTCTTTTCTAACCCGAGCTGGTTCTAGGGCTGTTCTCTCACAGAAGGTGTGGTTTGCTGCCGCTTGTCTCAGCGGACAAGACAGCCTTCAATACTTTTCAGATAGCTCCCTCTTGTTAAAAAAGGGGAAAAAAGTGAAATTAGACTAGTCATGGTCTATTTTAATGTAAATTTCTAATCAACATCTGTTTTGAGCACAGTTGAAAAACTATTTAATATTTTAAGTAAATAGAAAGTGCAAACATAAAGTTCCTTCAGATTCAGCTGCATATTGAATTTTCTTTTAAGTTAATTCCTCCTCTGAAATCCATCTGAACTCTTTAGTATGCATCTCCTGCATCCAATTAATTCCACCTATTTATGTATTCTATATTTAATTAACATAACATTGTCCCAACTGGCAGAGTGCTGAGATTTTTCTATACGCGGATTTGTGAGTAGCACTCACATCAGGGTTAACACAATGCCTTTCCTTAAAACGCAGCCTCTTCCACCCTCAAACTTCTCTGTGCCGAGATCACAGGTATGAGACAGTCTGTCATTACTACCATTACACCATTGCAAACACACAGCAAAGCTCATCATTTACTGTACACATTATCTATGAGAACTCTACTAAGTAAAGCTTAGGGCCTGCCGAGCCTCTCCTCCCAGCCCCTCCCTGGCCCCGCTCTGCCCTCTGGAAATGAGGTCAGCTCTTCCTAGACTCCAGGTATGAACAGAAACACCTAGTCCTTCCGCTTCGGGGCCTGATATATTTCCCTCATCACAGTCTCCTCCGGCTCATCCAGAGAAGTAGCAGAATCCTTCTCTGCCTTGGCATCTGCTGAGAGGACAATCAGAAGTGTTTATAAACTTCTGTGGAGCCTCTGGAGAGGGCAAAACATCCTCTGAGACAATTCCTCAGTCCCGTGCCTTGACCTTTTCGGTGGTTGAGTGTTCCAACTTTACGGGGCCATGAGGTTGGCTTAGCCTCCTTTTTGTGAGATAACTTGTCAATGGGGCCTGTGGTCACACTTATGCTGTTCTCCTTCTGATGACTTCAGCAGTTTTTCCCAGATGTGAAGCATTTCTTTCCTTCACCCCCTCCCTGTCACACACACACACACACACACACACACACACACACACACACACACACACACACATCTCTTATTATAAGAAGCAAAAAGAATGATACACCAAGTCCATACAAGTTTGTGAGCACTTGAGAGGCGAGAGCCTACTGATCTCAAATCCAAGGATAATATGGGCTAAATAATAAAACCCTGCTTCCCACATGGTTGCCCTGTCTCTGAGTTCTGTAGAATCCTTCAAATACTTATTTCTACCAGTTCTAGGCCGCTGAGGTTTCCTCCACTTGGCTTCTCAAGTTCTTGCTGCCCCCCCCATCTTGAATCTATCTTCCAGTGTTTAATGGCAGCACCTCAAACCACACAGCAGACTCTGTGTGGCAGAAAATAATGCCAGGAGGATGGGGAGGAGTCTGTGGGTTTAATTCCTAGTACTGGCCCACAGTGGTGCTGGCTTGGCTACCTATCTAATGGCTGAAGGCTGTTTGTTCAGAAAGCACAGTGTTAGCAAACAGGCTGGACTCCCAGGGACCAATCACCTATTATCTACAGACAGAAGTCTTTCTCTAAGAGAAAGCGTTGTTTTAACTTCTTGGGAAGAAATGTAAGCAGCTATCCAAATGGTGCACCAACCACAGAGCAAGGGAATGCCTGAACCCAAGGCTAGCTGGATAAAGCAGAAGAAGATTGGGCTTTCTTCTAGGAATATGGGTGACTCCTGGAGCTACAGTGCACAGTGTGAGGCCAACCAGGAGAAGCAGCCAGGGTGTTAAACTCAGAACCAGTTCACCCCTTCTCCCAGGTTCAGGCAGGTGGGGATAGCTTCAGTGTGATGTAATGTCAGCTGATCTCACCTGTCTAGGGTTGCTCTGGAAAAACTATAGCTCTTTGCTTCCCATGACAGATAAAATTCATAGAGCATGCATGCACGCACACGTACACGTGCACACACACAAACACACACAGAGTTTGCAAATACTGAACAGCCCTATCTAAGCAGCAAAATGAAATGGGTGAATTTAGCTTTGTTAATAAATTTTGATTGGACATAGGTACTGAAAATATTACCTACACATCAGTGTAAAGATTACAATGTATGTTTGTATTGTCAATCCTTTCCCTGGCACTGTGCCATGGGAATACATGTGTATTGATGGTTCCGACACGCCTGCTCTCTGACCAGCCACATTGTCTGTGCCCAGTGGCTCAGGTGTTGGCCAGCACTGCTTTCGCACTATGTCTACCTCCCTGGTTTCCTTCCCACCCCGTGGGTGTGGAGAGGAGACATCTAAGTGACTCATAATCCTTTTCCTACCTGGCATCCCCACAGTTCAAAGTACTTTCTTTGATTAAAATCCATAGGTCTTCTAGGCTGTCCATTTTTAAGCATGGAGGTGCCCTCATTCTCTCTGAATTGGCCCTTTACGCGCTCCTGATGGCTGACTCGCTGATGGGGAATTGCTGAAAAGCAGGCTCTTCTCAATTTCTATAAAAGGATGATGTCCGGTCTCTAACATGTACAGAAAGAGTGGATGTCTCACTCCTTAAAGTTCAAATAGTTCTGCAAAGAGATTGTAGAAGCTTTTGCCAAGGTATGAGTAAGTTCCCTTCTGGGAGTCTAGTCTCCTCAGCGGTAACTGTAGGGACATTTGGCCAGCTGTGGGCAGTTTCCTACAGCAAGGGCAACGCCTCAAGTACATTTGTGACACCATTACAAGAAGTTTGTAGACAAAGAGCAACCTGGTGTGGATCCTCCCAATTCATCTTGAATCTTATGCAAGCCCACGGGTTAATCACGTCAGGCACATTTCAGTCAGAGAAAGGAATGAGTGCTCTGAGCATTGAGACCAACATCTGGGTATTTAAGGTCATAGGTCAAGCAAGGCCTGGTCCTCACGGTTCCCAGCTCCACGAGGGGTCTCTAACTATTAGGCTATTATCCAGCCTTCTCTCCTTGGGGAGTGTCTGATTGAAGCTGCTGATAACACACAGTGAGTCAGGAGTGACCCTGTGTCTAGAAGCTGGTGTGGTTTGCCAAAACTTACATTATCTAATTAGCCTGGAGGCCTGGGGACGTTACCTTTCCCTTCAGTTACCAAACAGATGAATGTTGTCACAGCTCAGTAATTACACAAGGGATTCCATATTCCATTTGAAATTATGCATACTTCATTTAGAGATATGAAAACAGCTATTATGATTTTTTTTCTCAGGGTAAAGCATTACGAGCTGTTTAAAACTGCATAAGCATCCTTAACTGGCAGTAGAAAAATAAGCAAACAAGAAAAGATAAGGAGATGATATTGCTTTATTGACATGAAGTGTTCAGGCTGGTGTTTTGTCTCTTGGGGCTTAGGGAGGGTGGATGTGGAGAGCATCCTTGGCTGCCTTTGCTGGGTGGAGCTGAGGGCTCTGGAAGTTGAAAGGGCACTTGAGAAAAGGGAAGTGTTATTTTCAGTTGTAACCCTACTTACACAAAAGTTAATTGGAGGCAGCCAGGGTCGCAGAACAAAGTTCTTATTACCTCCAGATTCCAGGTGAGGTTAACTGGAATTATCCTTCCCAAATTAACTTGTCATGTACCAAGGCTGTTCTGCGTTATCCTCTCTGCCCGTGTTTTATGCCTATGCAGAAATGACCTTTTAAATGTCAATGAAAAGATTATTTACACCAGAGAGAAGCTTCATGCTATTGGATCACAGGTCTAGTGTCAGTGTTAGAATTATATTTCATGTGGTGGTTATTTGTTCAAGCAGCTATTGTGTCAGAGAATTAAAGAAACACACACCATAACTTCCTTAGGTATATTGAATTAGGGGAAATACCAGTGATTCCAGATTCCTGAGGGTATTGGAGAAAACTCTATTTTTCTGGATATTGCTTTGTCTAAGAATTGCTGCAAGTGATGTGTTTAGAGTTTATGCCACTTGTCTATTCCGGTGACAATTAGAGTTGGTGCTCACCCCATCTGGGAGCCATGGTGTGTCTGTCTGAGGTGCTTGGCCCTGCTTTCCTCTGCTATACATCTTGGACCTTTGTCAGATGTCAGTGCATCTGAAATCCCTCTGTTACCCAGCCTCTTCCATCACCAGCCCTTCCTTCCACTCTGGGAATCTCCTCCCTGCATCCCTCATTTCCTGACAGCATTGTGTGCCTGAGTATTTATTTGTTTGTTTTTTTTTCTTTCTTTGTCTTTTCTCAATTCAGACGAACTTTTTGTTCACTTTTATTGGTTCTTTGTGGATTTCACATCATGCGTTTCAGTTCCCATTTATCTTCCCATCCCTTTGTATCTGCTCTCGGCTTTTGCCAACCTCCCCACCGAAAAAAAACCAAATTTAAAAGAAAAACCAAAGACAGCTTGTTTCTGGATCCATGCAAAGGATTGAGTTAATTTCCCCCTCTGATGCACCCCCATTGTAGGCAGTCAGCAATCATTGGCCACACATACCATAATATGCCAAATCCCCATGAGAGAAAAGCCTTGTGTCCTTCAGTTCACTCCTCAAATGACTCATAGGTTGAATAATGGTTCCTATGGTATTAAACACAGTAGAAGGCTTAAGATAAAGCAGCTGAAGATGCAGCATCTAGTAACTGCATGAGGCAGGCCTGGACCCCAGGGGAGATGGCAAGGGGGCTACAAGCCCTGTGCCCTCGGGCCCAGCTCTCTGTCTCCATTTCAGAAGAAATATGTTTATTATATATCATATAATATATGTTATATATGTATCATATGTGTGTTAAGTAGTCATATAATATATAATCTAGTGATTTACTTCAAGGAACGTCCCATGTGATTTCTGCTGTTGGGCTAATTTAACTGTATTTGAACTGAATTTTTTACCCTTTAGCTAATTTGATTAAATTGTTACTATAGAACAGAAAAGATTTTTGTAGGACCTCAGTAAATAAATGCCTTTTGTTTTATTTTATTATATTATTATTTTGAAGCATGATCTCTCTTTGCCCATATCGGCCTCAGACTCATGACCACTCTTCTGCCTTCCACCATGAGTCCTGAAATCTCAGGTGTGATCTATGAAGCCCAGCAATCCTTTGTTTTAAGTGAGTTTTCATTCGTGTGAGGTGAATGATTTTCCTTTAATACATACTCATTTCTCAGACAGTAAATGTCCAATGCTACCTATAGAGAAGGCTTTACATATGAATATAATGTTTCGACTAACCTCCCTCCATCCATCTCCCTTCTGATTCCTCCCCTATCGTTCCTGCCACTTACCTCTCCTAACTTCATGTACTCCATTTCTTAAACCTGTGAGTCCACTCAGCGCTGCCTATAAGTGCGTGGATGTAGGACGACTCACTGACAATCATGGGGAACCTGAAGAAAACTTACACTCCTGTCCTGAGTAAGCCATCCAATGCCAATGGCCTCTGAGCCAGGGTGAGACTTCATAAGTAGCTTCCTCATACATGGTTGGCTTCAATCTTGTACAGTCTTGTGGCTGCAGTCGCAATGCCTGTGAGTTCATGTGAACAGTGGCCCTGTCATGTACAACAAATAATGTTTCAATGTAGATGTCCATGACTTCTGACTCTTACATACTGTCTGCAAGCTCTTCCATGATGACCCCTTAGCCTTGGGGAAAGAAAGGATACGATATCCCTATCTCTAACCCTAACCTCAACTGAAACCCTAACCGTAGTCTCTTATGTGATGTAAGCTGACAAATGAGTTATGCTAACAACTGACCTGGCAAGATATGCCCACTGAATGTGATGGGAGTTATCAACCATTTTCTGGTTGGAAAGCTGACTCACAAGTCAGAGTTAATACCTATTACCATGAACTGGTCCAAAGTCTCATAGCCGTCTGTGTCACAGGACCCATGGGATGGTGTCACAGGACCCACGGGATGAACTCCTACTATTAGACTCAACAGACACCACATTTTTTAAACTGTCCCTGATGGTCTTTTCTTTATGCCCATAGATCAGTACATCTCTCAGCCCTCATCAGAGAAACTTTTTTTTTTGCAATAGATGCTGATTAATGCAGAGTTCTAAAACTGCTCAGCATGCAGGGAATAAGAGACTGTAGAGTCCATTTTTCCCCTTGAACTATTACATTTTTCACATGTTGTCTTATAAATTCTAGTTTATTTAGATGAATAGATTATCAGTGAAATGTGCATGCTCATGCTGATGGAAATTTCCAGGGCATAACCTCTGTTCCACATCAGTATACAGTTACTGTCCATGGACGTTTAACATGTAACTGGACATCAGTCTGAATCAGATATTATATTGTCCAGTGTTGACACAGACCATGTCTTTAGAAGAGTGACAGTAACACTGAACTACAATGCGTATGAGCACACATTTGTGCATGTTGGTGACAGGAAACACAAAGATTGCTTTCAAAGGTCTTAGACCCTAGTGCATTATGATCGTGTATTCTGCTTAAAGCCTCCGTGAACTGTTTGAATGCTTGGTCAGCGAAAAAGCAACTACAATATCAGAAGTGACTTTACCTTCGAGGACATAATAGGACTTCCCAGTGTCAGTTAGAAGCGGCCTGTCCAGCTCTCCCAGATCATAAGCGCTCACCACCCATTCACAGGAAAGAGCGAGAGATGTCAGTGCATGAGTGGAAAGCAGAGTCCACAAGCAGAGCTTCAGACTTCTGGATTTCTGAGTCAGGTACCATTGTGCACGAATTCCCAGATCTTCGTCTCTGCTCCTGTTCAGGTACAGCTGGTCAAGTTCCTACCATCCTTCTCCCCACTCCTTTCTTCGATGAGGCCTCTGCACACTGCTCCTACTCATCTTCAGCAAGGCTTCTCTTGCATTACCTTGACTATTATATCGTCTCTTCTGATTCTCTCTCTTCTTTCCTGACAGTTGTTCTTCGTAAGTACTGGATTTATTTATTTCATCCTCATGGCACTGCAGACGGACGCTAGACGGAAATGCTGAACAAGAAGTTTATTACTGATCTGCATGTTTAGTCATTCATTAACTATTTTTATTTTTGAGACAACTCAATAAAAACATAGACACCCTGTAAAAAAACAATCCTTAAAAACCAGTGAGATGAATTCCATCAAGTTCTGAAGCAAATTTTTAGTAGTTCAGTTGAAGGGTCATGCTTCAACATAAGTCACAGAGGCACGTGGCAGGTAGTGAAGGGCTAGATTCTGTAAACTTTCCTGCCGGGGATAGTGAGGTCTAATGATTGGGGGCTACTAAATCATCAGTGACAATACAGTGAAATAGCTTCTGATATCTTTAAACATGTCTTCTCAATGTTTAAAATACTTGAATATCCCTGTAGCCATCCTGATTCACAATTAAATCCACATATATTTGTGATTAATTCTGTATTTATAAGAGCTGTTAATTATGAAGTATAGCAAAGTTGAAACACAATATAAAGGCTTTATAACTCAAGTATTGGTGGCGTCTTTCCTTAAGACATTTTAACTAATGCTGTCAATGCCAAAATGCTTCAGATGAATTTGACATTGGAAGTTCATGATCTTTTTCTGAAAACATGTTCCTAAAATAGATACATCACAGAGTGAAGATTAACATCTAGGATGGGTCTCAGCTTGCAGACAACTCTTCTACATGACCTGTGGAGCTACTACATGCATAACCAGGGTTTGAACAGTCTCTTACACTTTATTTTAACAGTGATGTTCATTTAGGCAGAAAATGTTTGCATTTTAAGTCATTTTAACATGTTTATGCATATAGAGTCAACTGATTTTTAGCTAGTCATGTCTGTAATGAGTATTCAGCAGCTTCTAAGTTGTTGGATGTGGCTATCTCATTTCAAGGACTTCAGCCTGCAGTCTTGGTGCTGAGCATGTGCCATCAAAGAAAGAGAAGCCCCAGACTTACAGCCTGAGAAGAGAAAGAAGGCTGTGGAGAAATAATAACAGCCAAAGAACCATGAGTTCTGCAAAGGAGTGCCATTTCTTCCAGAAATAGTCACCAGATTAAACCATTTGAATGTGGGTATAGACTAGAGGAGACTGCACATTCCTGCCATGGTTAGTGGACCCTCCTGAATTCCCTACAAGCTAGTCCTGGCAGGACAGAAGACCTATATTATTGACTTAGAGTTGAGTCTTCTAGAAAGACAACCAGCCTGACTATGGCATTTGGCAATTGGAATGTCATAAGGTCAGTGGGCAGTGGAAAGAGAGAAAGCATGGATCATGAACAGGACAGATTGGTGCCAGGAGAGCTTTGTATGAATTTGTCTATGCTAATCCACTGGGAGGTCATTGTGCTTTCTGTATGATGCTGTCTAAAATAACCCACTGGGTGTCCATGTGTGCTTTTTGTGTGAAGGTGTCTGGAGTAATTCACTGGATGGCCACTTTTGTATGGAAGTGTCCCAACTAATGCACTGAGAAGCCTGGTGCAGCTGGACTTTTTCATTAGGACTGTTGGTTCCCCAATAATGACATGGAGACATTATTATGAAAGCTTGCTCTATAGCTTAGACTTGGCCACTAACTCTTATAACTTAAATTAATCTATTTCTATTCATCTACATGCTGTCACATGACTCAGGGCTTTTACTTCTCCTCCTGCGTGTCTTCCTCTCCCTGTGTCTCCCTGTGTCTTTCTTCTTCCTGGAGCTCTTTGTCTCCAGAAGTTCCACCGAACCTCTTCCTGTCTAGTTAATGCCATTCAGCTCTTTCTTAAACCAATCACAGTGACATATCTTTACACAGTGTAAAATAATATTCCACAACATTTCCCCCATTTTGACTAAATAAAAAGGGAAGGATTTTTTAACTCTAACATAATAAAACTATATACAATAAGAACATCTATCAGGTAAGAATTATATTCATAATGTTCAGTAAATTTGCATTTGACAAATTTAAAGAAAATCGGCCAATATTAATCCTATCTTGATGAGTCCAAAGTTTTGTAGCCAATTTACCTTCCATCATAACTAAAACTGAAACTCTCTAGTCTTCAACTCCAACAGAGACCGCAGAAGGATATATAATTAGCTGAGTAAGCAGGAAGTGCAGAGCAAACAACTTTCAAAACTAAGAAATGACAGAGACATCTGCCTGGATGGTCACCCCAAGTTTCCTCTGCAACATTAGAGCATCCATCTTTGGCCTAAACCTGGAGTGTTATCAGCATGACAGGGTCTAAGATAAGGACATTCTTATCTTTGTATGTGCTTTCGCATAAAAGTAGCCCTTTTGTTTGTTCCCAAGCCCAGTTTAAGTTATTAATATTCAGTCCAGAGCCCACACTGATATTAGATTTCCAAGTTTTGGAAAATAAAACTTTGAGAAAGAAGAGGGCAATTGAAATACTTCTTTTTTTATCACAAAGTATGCCATTTTCATCACTTTACTGTTTTCTAGGCTTTAGTTACTTTTTCATTTCAGCTTCAATCTGAAGAAAAAGACAATGAAGCCTTCCTTTGCTTTTGGAGTCATCATTTCTATTTTCTTTAAGGTTTCCCCAGCATAATACACTCAAGTCTCTGTCTTCATTGTGCTATAAGAATGGGTACAGTTCTCTGAAATAGAATCTAAGCCGTGAATGAAACAACCGTATTGCATCCACAATCCTCATTTGAATGACACAGGACAAGCTGAACAGAGATGAAACTGCACATAAGTCCATCCTGTGTGAGGTGTGGCACTGCTCCCAAATCCTGCTCTATTGCGCTCCTTTATGCATCTCACTGGACCGATGGATGGACTGGATAGGTGTCAGACTCTTTGTGTACAAATGAGCACCTAGGAGATGGGGTTCTGTACCATAGTGGCACTTTAAATTGACAGGTTTGATATTAATCTTTCCGTGACATTGTGACCATGCGTGACAATGTCCTTGCAAATGTTCTCTAACAAGATATCCTTAGCCACATTGTAAATGTCAGGTATGGTTCTCAAAGGCTGAGCAAAAGGCACTTGCCAACTTTACATGATGACCTGTTAAGGGTGAACTTCATAGGAACTGGAGAGATGGTTCCGCAGTTAAAAGGGACTTGCTACTTACTCTTACAGTAGATCCGGGTTCAGTTTCCACCATTCACAATGGTTAGCTCACAACTTCCTGTATTTCCAGTTTCCAAGGATTTGATACCCTCGTCTGGGAAGCCCAGACACCTTCTCCCCTGAAATCACATGGCCTTAGCCTCACACAGACATGCACATACAAATGCATTAAAAATAAATCTTCTTAGATTATAGTTTAGGGTTTTGCTGGTTCTGTGAAATGTACTTAGGCACACACACACACACACACACGAATTTATGTAACAATTAAAGGAAAAGTGTGCATGAATTTGAAAGAGATTGGGAGAGGGATATGTGGCAGGGTTTGGAGGGAGGAAAGGAAAGGGAGAAATAATGTAATTATCCTTTTTTTAAAGTCATGTTTTTCTCTCATGTGAATAATCTATATTTAAATGTAACTGTGCATTTATACATACAAAGAACATTAATGTAGATCCAGGTCAGTGTGGGAAGGGGAGAAGGGGGAGGAAAGAGAAAATGTTGCTTATTACCTTTCATGTGTGGATCCTATGTTAAAGAACATACTTACACATGAAAGCAGAGGGGGTGTGTGGAAGTATGAAGGGGACAAGTAGGGAGCAGAAAGGGGCAAATATGAACAATTATACACATGTATGAAGATGTCAGGTTCACACCCATTGTTGTATATGCCGCCTAAAAAAAAGAACCTCTTACAAAGCATTCCACATGGTGTCCTTTGTACGCTGATGAACTGCTGGGCAAATTCTATTGTTTCCATCTGTTTCCAGCCAGGACATGTGGATCTAACCTGCGTGGGCCGAGTGGTATCATCACCTCCCCTAACTATCCCGTGCAGTATGAAGACAATGCTCACTGCGTGTGGGTCATCACGACCACTGATCCAGACAAGGTAAGGCTTCTCCACCCATGTGGGTGCTGTCCGCAACTGTTTCCAGTTAGCAGACTGCCTAGCCAATGGCTGATCATGGCTAGCTAGTGTCCACGCACCCTCACCTGTCCAGTACTGTGCCTTCTGGCAGGCCAGGATGGAAGGCCATTCCTGACACTGGGTACCCTGTGCTGCTTCATTACTGAGCATGTTTGTCATGTCAGGCCTTGCTGCTCAGTCAACCCTTCCCTTCAGCTTGAGTCGGCTCAGTGCCCTTTGCTAGAAGCTCCTCTGCTGGATAGAGTCACAGCATTGACTTTTCAGCACGGCTGTCAAAACAAGGCTGTTATTTTTCCCTCCTCTGAAAGTTAGCTCTCTGCCTTTCCCCAGTGTTCTGTGATAATATATTAGGTCAAATGGTTCTCACATCCATGATACTTGAAGCTCTGTGTGTTCTCTGTAAATTTAGTACATGCCCTCTGCAAGGCTATGGCCACCTCTTAGTCCGCAGGCGAGGGGGATGGTACTCACAACTGCTCCATTGACTATGAAATGAATTGTCTTCAGTGCACTCTATGTTCACCAAAATTCAGAGCGGACTGCGAGGGTCAGATGTCTTCATATCATTTTCATTAAGAAACTGACAGCAAAGTATTCTGGCACATATTTCAAATTATGTGAAATAAACACTATTAAAGGAACAGCTTTCTGGAAATATAAATTTACTAAACCTCATATTGGCAGTTTTTGGGTGGTCTAGCATTTTGTTTTTGTAGTGGCCACCTGCCCATTTCTGCACTCTCAACAAACTAGTGCTTTGCAGTTCCCAGGACAGCATTCACACTGAGGCAAGCAAACAGAATTCCTGTGTGACAGAGCATCACCTGTTTCCCAGGGCCTGTCCTCGGCACAGTAGATGTCAGCTCGCTACACAGAAGGCATGCGGGCTTGAGTAGACTCTGAGCATCTGAGCCTGCACTGTCACAGAGACCATAGGAACATTTTCCTTCGCTGGGGGCTAGGACAAATCAGCTGCTATGTGAACCTAGTTGCCATAGAAGCATAATCTGCTACAGACTATTAGACATAGAAATGGCAAAAACACTCAGCAAGAGTTGACTTAGGGGTAAGCTGTTTGGGTGCACATCATTAAGTGTCTATCAATCCAAGTTTAGTTAAACTAGTGTTAGCATGTATACTGTGTTCCTGGCCTACATTTGCTTTCCTTGGTTTCTGCATCCATACACTTTTGAAACATTCTGTTTTCTCTCTATCAAGCTAAGTCATTTGACCTTGAGAACTTAGGAAAGGCTTGAAAGTCAGATGGAAATGTTTGGGGAAGAAATTGAAAACAATTTTGTTTGCCTGCTTTGTGGTATACTAGATGTAGAATTGAATTAATGGCAAATATATATTACCTCTGCTGCTATGCAGTACAAGCAAAAATACATGTTTATGTACTCTCTAAAGAGATGCCATTGCAGCCCAAAGTGTCTTATTGTGACATTTATAAAGCATAAACTATTTTATTTTTGCAATCAAGGAGGTAGGACAACCTCTTTTTTTTAGATTTGATTTTAGCAATAATATAACTAAAGAAAATGGATCAATATAAATCACAAGAATGAGTTAGTTAGTGTCTACATATTCCCTGTTGTTCAGCCAAAGGAAATATGGAAGATCACACAGAAGTAGGGAGCCACTCCTGAGAAGTGAAGTGGTACCCCCACCCAGCATGTGGTCTTCCTGCATGCTGCTGCATTTATATCCCTTGTTTCCTGCCAACTCTCTACCTGAGCTCCTTCAGTCATTATGGCTGTTCCTTGTGTTTTCCCCAGTGCCACACCACTGGCTGGAGAGAAGTCTTAGGGTCCTTTCCATCTATACACAGCCTATACTATATACATGATGTTTCCCTCATCTCTCAACCATTGAATAATTCAACAAATTCAGCATCTTTTCATTAGAAAAACATGAACTAATCTAGTCACAGAAGAACCATACCTATAATAATGATGATTTGCAAAACACCTGTGGTTTTAACCCATTCTTCTCACTGCTTCTGGGGCAATGAATGACCTATAAGAAAGAGTTGGCTTTGAAGACAATCAGGATAACAAAAACATGTCAACGTTTTCCTAAGGGCCTTTCCACGGAGAAAGAGAAAGTGTGCATGCACCATTTGTGAATAGGGGTCATGGAGGAACAGACTGAATGATACATAATTTTTTCATTGGGGAAGAACAAGAGTGATAAAAAAGAAGGGTTCAAAAGGCACTGAAGAGTGTGCCCTACAGTTGTCTCGCCTGTAGACTCATGAAGATGTAACTCCAGTTGAGGAGGGTGGGGAGGGGAGCCTGAAGGGGAACAGGTCTTGAGTCTCTTGTTCAGCATTCTCTGTCCTCCAGAGCTTTGCCATACATCTTCCCTCCAGCAGGTGCCATCAGTGACAGGAGAGAAGAGAAATCAAAGATGACATTGAACCTGACTTAGCATTTTATTTAGGAGTTTTGCGCTTGTGCTTATCAGGGAGAATGACCCACAGCTTTCCTTTCTGTGTGTCCTAACTTGATTTTGTTGTCTGTGTGATACTGGCTCCTGAGAATGAGTTTGGGAGAATTTCTTTCTTTTCTGTGTTATGAAATAGAAGAACAATTGTGTTAGTTCTTCAAAAATCTGATAAAATTCAGCAGTTAATTAATACAGTCATGGGCTTTTCTCCCATTGGAGACATTTTAATTATCACTTCAATCTCATTACCTATTGTTGATCTGTTTGTGGGCTTATATCATCTGTTTTGATGATAAGTCATGTGTGTATAGGAACTTACCAATTTCTTCTAATTTTATGGTTCATTGCAATGCAATTTATCAGAATTTTCCTTAATAACTTTCTGAATCTTAGTGATACCTATTGTAATAGAATCTTTGAATCTCTACCTTATTTACTTGAATTTTATCTTTTGTTTGGTTGAGTTGTCGAAAGGTTTGTCAGTTTTCTTTATCTTTGGAAAGAGCAACTCTTTGTTCCATTGTCTCAGTGTCATTCTTTGAGTCCAAACTTCCCTTATTTCTGCTCTATTGCTGGTTTGGGATTTGGTTGGTTGTTGTTAGAAGGAAAATTCACTATGATCAAGTTGGCTTCATTAGAGGAATGCATCATATGCAAATCAATGTGTAAAAGATAAATACAGAAATAGCGGTAAGGGTGGAAGTCAAGATGAGTTCAATAGATGCAGAATTAACCTTTGATGAAGTTCAATATCTCCTTATAATGAAAAATCTTTACAAATTAGGGATTGAATGAATGCAACTTAACACAATAAAGACAACCCCTTAGCCTACATTACACTGACTGCAAGAACTCTTAAGTATTTCCTCAATAATCAGGTATATAAGAAAGATATCTACTTTCTTCACTTTCACTTTATATAGTACTTATTTATGTGCAAGTACTATATTTAACCTAAGTACGATAATAAGGCGCAGTAAAAAGGAATGCAAATGGGAAAGGAAGAAGTGCAATTTCCGTGTTGGATGATGACAGGATGTTATGACTAGAAGACCCTAAACAATACCCAGAAAGCAATTAGAAATTATAAATCAGTTTGACAAATAGCAGAATACAAATCCTCACACAGAATCATCTACTTCCCTATAGATGAATACTGAATTCACTGAGGAATAAGATAGCTTAAGAAAGCCATCTTATTCTCGGTAGCCCCTGTGCTGGTTTGAATAAGAATGGCCCCCATAGGCACATATGTTTGAATGATTGGTCCCCAGTTAGTGGAACAATTTGGGAAGGAGTGAGAGTTACAGCCTTATTGGAGTGGGTGGGACCTCGTTGGAAGACATGTGTCACTTGAGGTACACTTTGATATTTAAAAGGTTCATTTAAGGATTAGCCAGTTTCTCTCTGTGTCTCTATCTCTGTCTCTCTCTTTCTCTATCTCTCTCTCCCTGAAACTTGATGAGCAGATATGTGCTTTCAGCGCCTGCTCCAAATGCAGTGCTTGCTTAGCTGTCACCACACTCCCAGTCAGGATGATCATGAACTATAACTGCAAACCTCAATGGAATTCTTCCTCTTATAAGTTGCCTTCATCATGGTGTCTCCACATAGCAATAGAACAGTGGCAAAGGCAGCCCCATTGAATTTTAAATAAATAAATAAATAAATCTATGACTGGAGAGATGGCTCAGAGATTAAAAGCACTGGCTGTGCTTTTCCAGAAGACTCCAGTTTAACCCCCAGCACTCACATGGTAGCTCACTATTGTCTGTAGCTACAGTTCCAGTAGGTCTGGTGCCTTCTAATGGGCTTCTTGAGTATTGCATCCACATGGTATATAATCATGCATACAGGTAAAACACCCATACACACAAAATAAAAATAAACGCATCTTAAGAAAAGAATAAATCTAACAATGAGGGTAAAAGATCCATAAATAAAATCCATTAAACTGCAAAACTCAAAACTGAGTAAGATTTTTGTCAGTAGGAAGATTCCAGTTACAAGGATTGAAAGGACTAGTGTTAAAATGACCAAATCATGAAATACAATATATAGATTGAATGAGATTCCCAGAAGAATATAAATTATGTTCTTCACATAACAAGTAAAACCTACTAAACATCATTGCAGATGCATGAGACCCTGGATAGCTAAAGAATTCTGAGAAAGAGAGATATTCTGAGGCATCCTGACCACCATCTTCAGCACGTGTAATATACATACAGCCATGGTAACCAAAACATCATGGATTGGGCACAAAACAGACAAACAGAACAGAAATCTCAGAAGTAAACTTACATGGGGAGAATCACCTGCTTCTTGACAACATAATCCCAAACACTGGCAGATTAATAATATCTGAATCATATAGTACATGGAAAGCCTCACCATTCACACACATCACACATGGAAAGCCATATAAAAGCCTCTCTTGGCCACCACATGCAGAAATAAACTGTGCTGATCACAAGCCTGCTGAAGACCCAGACTCTCAGAAACTCATTGGGAAATCATGGGAAGCATATCAGGGCATTGCCCTAGGTGATGGCTATTGAACTAGACTTGGGGTTTAGGAGACAACACCAAGAATCAAGTGTAAGTTTTTCAAGTTTTAAAAAAAAGCCTTCTGTATATCAAAGAAAATGGAAATCATAAAGTAAAGAGATAGCCCACAGAATGGGATAAAGCATGTACCAAATATTCACCTGGCAAAGGATTAATACCGAGAATGTATGAAGAACGTAGACAATATTATAACAAAACAATGAACAATTTGGTCAATACATGGACATAGTGACTGAATGAACACTTTAAAAATGAAAAGCACAACAGTCGGTAATTATATGTAGAAACTTTCCAATCTTTAGTAATTGGTGAAATTCAATGCATAGCTTTATGAGATTCCTTCTTACCCGAGTCAGTCATCAAAGCAACCCACAACTACAAATGCTGGTGAGGATGAAAAAGAGGAGACCTTAGAGCTTGATGCGTAGCCACGCTCCCTAACAGAGGAGCGTGGCTACGCAGTGCCTTGACGGGAAGAGTAACCCTCCTTTATCGGGAAGGCAAAATCCTCTTTGACAGAGGACACAGACTTGGGATGGGTGAACATGGTCCAGCTTGGGAAGAAGAGGGCAGGGTTCAAACTGGCAAGATCAGGCCTATTAATAGGAGCCACCAATAGGTGGATACGCTGCAAGTCCCATGCCTGGTGGGCATCACATCCTGATGGAATTCCCATGCAGGAAAAGGAACCTTATATACCATGGAAATGTGAATTTGTCAGGCCACTCTGTGTAGTAATGAGGAGCTCGGGCTGCGTTCCAGGCGCAGGGCCCCTTGTTTTGTCCCTCCCGGCTCCATGTGCGTACCCGAAATAATTACACAGAAACTGTATTTATTGAAATACTATTTGGCCCATTAGCTCTAGCCTCTTATTGGCTAACTCTCACATATTTGTTTAACCCATTTCTAATAATCTGTGTATCGCCACTAGTCGTGGCTTACCAGGAAAGATTCAGTGTCTCTGACCTGGGAGCTTCATGGCGGCCCACTCTCTCTGACTCTGTCCCCTTCCCAGTGTCCTGTTCTCTTTCCCTGTCTATCTAAGTCCTGCCCTATCAAAAGGCCAAGGCAGTTTCTTTATTAACCAATAAAAGCAACCCAAATACAGAAGGACCCTCCTACACCAACTCTGGAGATCAGTATGGAGGTTCCATAAATAACTACAATTAGTGCTACTACATGATATTGCTGTTCAAGCCTAGATATTGAATATGCCCAAAGGAATTATAATTTGCATACAGTAGAGATGGTGGCACACCCATGTTCTTCTTGACACTGGTCCCAACAGCTGAGCTGTGGAAACACCAAAGAATAGATAAAGAAAGTGTTCTGTATGCACACAACGAAGTATTACTCCAACACAAAGAGAAAATACTAGCATCTTAATAAAAAATTTGGTGAAATGAGAGGTTATATGAAACAAATGAGAGAAACTCAAAAGACAAGTACCCCACGTTTTTTGCTGTGTAAATCTAGAAAAAAAAAAACCACAGCAATGACCCTAAAGCATAGAAGATGGAGAAAACGGGTGGATATGAGTAAAGTGTATGCTGTTATGGAATCATCAAAATGAAACTTATCATTTTGTATAATTAATATTGATGTTTTAAAGTGATAACTTTGTGGGTAGGTACAGAACTTTACACACACGTATGAACCTTTGTCCTTATTTCCATAGTGTAGTCCTAGTATATACTGGCTGTCTTTACACTTCTGGGCACGGGAGACGGGTCGTGGCATAAGAGTGTACACTCTACAAACACGAGAATCTGAATTTGAAGTCCCAACATCTGCAAAGAAAGCAAGGCATGGTTTCACAGATTATCCATAACTGCAGCATCAGTGGGTAAAGGAAGGTGGATACCAAGAGCTCGCTGCTCAGCCAACCTGCCTGAAACAGGCTGCTTTCTACTGAGACCCTTTCTCGAAACAACGGAGTGAGGAAGGTGTCTGAAGTCCTGTTGTGTTTGCCCACACCACACTCATGTATGTTTTCTACATATCTGTATATGCACATGTAAGAAATGTCCTCATTTTATTGTCAGATCATTCCACATAGGAACAATAGAACGCGCTCTTCCTCATGAGCTGTGCCAGGCTCTTTCTTTTGGGCCACTGACCAGCTCCCAAATCACGACACCAAGACTTGTTATTACTTTTGAATGCTTGGCTTAGCTTAGGCTTGTTCCTGGTCAGCTCCTTTAACTTATCTTAACCTGTTTCTCTTTATCTATCTTTTACCTCAGGACTTTTTACCTTTTCTTTCTATATAACTTACTTTCACTGCTTCTCGTGTCTGGATGGCTGGCAGCTGCCTGGCTTTTTACCCCTGGCAGGTCCCTCATTCTCTCCTCCTTCTCTCATTCTTCCTCTCAAGCCTAGATTTCTTCTCCTATTTATTCTCTCTGCCTGCCAACTCCCCCCCCATCCATTCTCTGTCTAACTATTGGCCATTCAGCATTTTATTAGACTAATCAGGTGCCTTAGGCAGGCAAGGTGAAACAATCACATCTTTACATAGTTAAACACACATCCTTACATCATTAAACAAATGCAGCATAAACAAATGTAACACACTTTTGCATAGTTAAAGTACTATTCCACGGCATAAACTAATGTAACACATCTTTACACACTTAAAACAAATATTACAAGAATGAACCAATAACACCTGTGGTTTTATAAGTCAGTTTTTTTTATGGACTAAGATGCATCTTCAGCACAGGGGCAGTGTGATACTGTTGTATATCTGAGTTGGTAAGCCTGGTGAGGAGCAATAATGGCATGCTCAAGATTTTCCTTTGCTGCAGGAACCAAAATTAAGGTTAGTTATACAAAGAGCAAAACAGAGTCAAAGGGGGATGTTGCCAAAGGTCACCAAAAAGGTGAATTTTGTCTCACATATAAGGAATGAGCCTATAATAAATAGCTTATAGAGTTTTAAAAAGCTCAGCCCTTGTCTGAGGAGTGCCCAGATATGGAGGAAAACCCAGGGACTTCGTTCCAACTTTCTATAGGATTACTTCAAATCCAAACTGCATACAAATGGTGATAAATAATACTCTATATTTGCTATAAACCTGTGCCTAGCTGCCTTAGTCATCCTGTCCCCATATACAAGGATTAGTGAAGGACCTAATTAGAAGATTGTGTAAAGATCCTATGGTCTACACCCTCTGCTTGAATTTAATTTGGGAATTAAATTCAGTCTGTGTTGTACAGAGGCACAGAGAAGTCATTTGCTTTCTCTGGTGGCCTGCTGTTCTCCATTCTGTTATCTCATGGAAGCATGTGGGAGGGGAATGAAATGATAGGCTCTCCAAGACATTGACAGAATGGTCCATGGGTATAGGTTACACAAGAGCCAATTAAGATACAATCATGGAGGGGTGGGGTTAAGAGCACTGACTACTCTTCCAGGGGTCCTGAGTTCAATTCCCTGCAACCACATGGTGGCTCACAACCATCTATAATGATATCTGGTGCCCTCTTCTGCCTTGCAGGTATACAAGCAGGCAGAACACTGTAAATAATAAATAAATATAAATAAAACAGATAAAATCTTGGGAGAAACAATCTATGCAGCAAAGATGCCAAGGCAGGATGAATATAAATTTTATTTTATGGTGTGGTAACACACATGTAAGGGACAGTATCTCTTTCTAGACACAGATTAACTCAGCAGATTTCAGTTACAAGCAACCATGTCCAATGTAGAAAAGGGGATTTTTTTCAACCTAGACTTTGAACTCAATGCTTTCTAAAAATGTGCCTCGGCATCTCTCATGTGGCTCCATTGAGTCAATGGCCAGAGACCAGCCTTATTTGGGAAACTGAGGAAGAAATAATGGAAGCCCAAGATGGGTGACCTGAGGGTCACTTGCTATGTTTCACAAGCAGACTAACAAAAACCAAGTTTCAAGATTCAGAAGATGATTTGATTTATAGTCTGCTTAGCATGTGACTAAATTCCTTAATCTCCCTTAGCTCATCTCATGAGGTGTGTTCTTGGACATCTTGAAGATGAGTCTTAAACCTGTTTAAATCATGAAATACAGATATCATGGATCTATCTATCTGAGGTTCAAATATTTCTCCTGTTCATGAACTTTGATTTTTCTTTATTGGCTTTGTGTGCTGTTACATAGATTTTGTTAATATTATACATAAGTTTTGTTGTGTAGAGCCCTCAATAATTAACAAGATAAATGTCGTTAATCACACACTGCAGAATATGTTTTGGTCTGTATCACTTATTTTGTAGAAATGTTGACAGGAGAAGTAAAGTATCCTAGGTTGATACACTCACACACACCAGCACTCTCAGAATGCTACTTCCGCACCTGAAGGCATCTCAATTAAGCAGAATTACCATCCAAATTAAGCACCAGTCATTGCCATTAAGTATAATTAGACTTAATTTGATTCCTTGGGAGACATTCCAAATAAGTGGGTTTCCCAATAAAGTGTGTGGTTGATGAAGGTATATTATGAATTGAGAGAGAGAAAGAGAGAGATAGAGAGAGAGAGTTCCAAGGCAGTGACTCATGGGGAGATTGGAGATTGGATGGAGAACTGTTTATGAAAAGAGTCTGTCAGCCTCAGTGGGGATGACTGTCCTGGGCTGTCTGACCTGGTCAGACACTTTCAAAATGAAGATGCAACAGACAAATCTCCAGTGTAAACTGGAGATTCCAGTTTTTAGACTCTAGCTCACTCTCCGTGATGCATTTTCTCCCCTGGCCTTTATTCTTGTCTGGATGTTGTAGAACCAAGTACCTCATGTCTGTTTGCACTAAATGGTTACATAAAGTCACTGGTACAAGAAAATGAGTGTAGGGAGTTTACAGCCTCCCTCAGGAAGGAGTAGCACATACAATGTATTATAATGTCAACTTCAAAGGAATGCTAGAGAATACCCGTTAATAGATGAAACTATTAGAAGTACTTATTGCATACCATGCTCCATGCGGAAAAGTATAAAGCATAAAAATCTCTCAAGAAAATTTAATTAAGCACAGAAGGAGACTTATAACAACTCAATTACCAGTGCTCCTGCTGGGGTGCCATCACTGAAAGTCAATAAAACTAATGAGCTGGTAAACATGGAAACATATTTCACATAGACCCAGCCAAGAGTCCTACAAGGTGCAGGTAAAACTCTTGAGGGGGCTGTGATCAGTTCCTGAGAAATCAATGCACAAGCCCTTGCTATGCATTGTAGGGATTAAAGGGAACTGGTCTCAACATTCGTGGCTAGAATCCCTCTGAGAAGAGACTGTCTCAGAAGAGCGGAGTCCCAGGGAGTCCTTTTATTTGCACATGTGTTTCTGTATGTGTGTGACAGATATACACATGCTTATATCTACACATAGGTATTAGTTGGAATGTGAGGTGTACTCAAGTTCAAAATGTCCACTACACAGACTTTATCACACATATGTTCATATAGAGTTGGCTTTATGCATACATGCACACACATTTATATACAGTTGGCTTTCTATGTGTACATACCTACATTTTTATTTAAAGATCTTAATTTGTTGAAAAGTTCACACATGTATACTATATTTACATCATTTCCACACTCCTCCTCTTCGTCTCCAAATCCTTCTATGCTTCTATGCACCTCCTTCAACTCTTTTTTAAATTTGGGACTCCATTTTCTTTCATCATTATTCTCTCTCTCTCTCTCTCTCTCTCTCTCTCTCTCACACACACACACACACACACACACACACACACACACACACACACACACACACACGCACCTCCTCTCAGGAACCTTTGATATCCAGTAGGTCTTCATTTAAATCTTGTGAAATTGCCTTTATCCATATTGGCATGTCATCTGGTGTTGCCATTGTCCAGGTCTTGGAGGCAACGGTATTGTTAACATTTCATGGATAAAGCTTCCCTGTCATGTCTAGAAGGCACTGTCTCTCAACGTGCATACTCTTGGTCCTCTAGCACTTAAAATCTTCTTGTCCCCTCTTCTGTGATATTCCCTGAGTCTTAAGTGTCAGTGTTGTTTGGTAAAGATGTGTAAATTCAGAAGAGGCTCCCCTGTGGTCTCTTATTCTGTGCATTTTCTCAGTTACGTCTTTCTGTGGTGACCTCCACCTATCGCAAACAAATAAATAAACAAACAAAACACCTTTTTGATGACAGGCAAGAGCATCACTTATCTGTGGGATACTGGTGAGTATTTAGAAAACAGTTAGGAATTACTCTGTTTTAAGAAAATTCTAGTAGTAAATTCTCCTCCAGGGTGTATGACATTCAGCAATGGGGTTTTGGCCACATTTATAGAGCCAGGAATGATTTCTCTCCTATTCAGCAGACTTTAAGTCCAGTTAGACCGCTGTGGTTATCCTCCTCAAGAGAGAAGGGCTAGTATTGCACCATTGAGGGTACCTTGTCAGGCTGGCCATTGTGATTCGTAGACTTCACAACTTGGTTCCTTTTCTTTCTAGGCGAGTTGCATAGCACCCCCAGATACTGTAAGAGCTAGTTCATAGGGAGAGGGCTTCCACGTCAGTCCCAGTTTGATACCTTCAAGTTCTGTATCTGCAGCAACTGGGTCTTACTTTCAAGTTCTGGGACAAAAGCAAGAGTAATGAACACAGCTGATACTGTTTGGGTGGTCGTGAACTCCCCTGACAATACATCCAATGGAGATTTCCACATGAATACATTCTTAGACAATTGATGGTCTCAATTTTGTAACCTGGATTGAAACTGAAGTGCCTTTTATTGTTCTCTAAGCAGTACACTAAGGCAGTTTATAGTAGTTATATTGTATTACTACATGTAATATAGACATTATTAAAATATGCATGGTATTAACTAATATAAGTTTATATAGAGGAGATAGATCTTAAATGCACAGGTGCCATATGTGGATTATATTTACATATTTAATAATTTTTATGACTTATTTTTATGTGGTATTATGTGAGTGTGTGTGTGTGTGTGTGTGTGTGTGTGTGTGTGTGTGTGTGTGTATGCTACATGTGTGCAGGTGCTAACAGGAGCCAGAAGAAGGTGGCACATCCCCTGGAGCTGGAGTTATAGGCAGTACCCGTGTGGTACTTTGCAAGAACAACAACTGCCTTTAACTGCTGAGATTTTTCACCAGTCCTATAGTTCATCTTTTTGTATAAAACACCCGAGAATCCTGGGAGTGTTCATCCATCTCCTGGGGAATATGAGAGCGATGTTCATATATTTATTACACATTTGTAGGGTAATGCTCCCAGTACTTGAATGTAATTTCAGTTTTCCAAAGTCTTTACATTAGTATTAAAGATTTCCATTTCCTCCCCAGCTTCACTGGGATGTAATTAACAAATTAAAACAGTCTAATTATGCGATGTCTATGCAGTAGAAATCTACTTAGCCATATAAAGAAAGAAAGGGCATTCTTTGTGATACTATGGATGGATCTGGAGGATATTGCACAAAGTGAAATTAAATATTCGAAATTCTTTTCAATATTTGTTTTTTGAGACAAGAAAGATCTCCTGTATTGCAAACTCACAGTCTCACAGTGTACCAAGGCTGGCCTTGAACTTTCTGATCTTGAGCTAAAGTGATTTTGGTGTAAAGGATGACAATAAGAAACTGGAAAACAGCGAAAAGTGAAAACTGTCTCAGGTAACCCGGGAGCCATGTTACTCCATCCAGGGGGAAATATTTCTGAGCACAGGAAGCTGTGCTGTATGTTATAGCTGAGATAATTGGAGAATTATAACCTGGCCCCCTCCATGATTTTCACCTGTAGCCAGATACCCCAGTACAAAGGAAAAGAAACCTCAGCACAAATAATAATAATAATAATAATAATAGTAAAAAACACTTAACCATTGTTTAATTCTACAGATAGTTTGGTTTAGGTCTGGGCACCTGCAATTCTAGCCCTTGGGGACTGAGTCAGGAGGACCACAGTCTTGAAGCTTTCCTGGAATGTACCGCAGAATCCTGTCTCAATGAAGTAAAATCAAGTTTTTGTTGGTTGGTTTGGCTTGGTTTGGTTGGCTTGATCTTTGTCTTAAAACATAATCTTATCTCTTAGAATTTAGCAAACTAGAAAATCCCGTCAATTTTGCATGGGTTAAAAGCTGGCTTCCTAGTTCATAGGTGACTTTCTTGCTGTGTCTTCATCTTCATGTTGTAGAAGGGGCTGGGTCCTTTCTACAGTGATATTAATTTTGTTTGTGAGGGCTCATGCCATGACTTAATCACTTCTCAAAACCCTACCTCCTAGTGCCATCAAATGGTGTGATGAATTTTCAACATATGAATTTCAGGGGAAATTATTATAAAAATGTAGTTTATAACATTTAGCATTTTTGCACACAATCAGATAAGATTATTTGTTTTTTAATGTACAGATGGTACTTCTTAGGAGCCCTTGGTCATGCGAAACATGCTATTAAATGACATTTTAAATCACATCAATGTCTAAAACCAACTTTAATTTCCATTCTCAAGGAGAGTGTTTGGAAATACTGAGGGCCAATAAACGCCACTGAAGACTTGACTGCCACAAGTACACACTGTAGATGTTTATATCCCACGAGAGGGGTAGAGGATGGGACACCATAATTTGAAGAGGGGGTGGTATTTTTCTAAGGTAGGAGCATAACTATCTCCATGTCACAAATCCTACACATCTGGAGATTATGTAGATAATAAAACTGACTAGAATATTTCTGTAATATGTTTCCAGATAAACAAATCATTATTTTCATAAAAATGTGGACTACATATCACATTCAAAGTGCACTTGGAAGTAGGAAACACAGTAGTGATTGACATTCTCGTCAGTGTTGGTCTCTTCATACCGCAAAGCTCTCTACTTTTGACAGAACCCGGTATCCTGGAGTTCTCACCAACACACAGATTTACAAGGCCGACGATGGAGGGAATTCTGCTTGGTGGATACGGGTTCTGCTAAGCACAGCAAGTCCCTGGGACATGTCACAGAAGCCTCTGACATGCCTCATTAATGAACCAGTGATTGTTTTTGTGGCTTTCCCTGTTGAATGCTGAAGCGACTCATGGCTTTCAGCTAAGCTCAGAACCCTTTACAGGAAGCGGGAAGGAGGCAAAACAGTATTTTTGCACTGACGATGCCATTCTGAGATCAGATGCTGAACATTGAGGTGGAACTGAGAAGCTGGCTGCGAGAGAAGCCACCTGGTGTGAACTAACAATATCCCTTGAAAGACTCTCAAGTTAGAGAAATGAAATTATTGTGATTTCTGACAGAAGACATACAGGGCACCCAGTTCCACAGATCTGCAGTAGCTGTGAAGTCGCTAAAATATTTGTTTCTTTGCTATTTGTAATAAGATTGCTTTTCTGATATATAGGAGGGAAGAGTTCTTTGTTTTGATAGACAGCTTTTGCTAAAGGATAGAACCAACCATGGAATCACATCTACCTCCTAACATGACAAAGGTGTTCTTTAAAAAAAAAATCTTTGTTTGTGAATCTAGTTAGAAATTTGATGCGGAATCATTCCTGGGTCCTGTGTCACTGGGTGTCATCGACCCTTCTGGGCAGTATGTGAAGCTGTAAAATGCAGATGGAAATCTCGAGTATTGCTTTATTGCTAGCTGCATTTGTGTCCTTGGCTGGGGGTAAACTGAAGTGCTAACATTCTCGCATTTGACATCAGAAGAATGAAACCCATTCAAATATTTGCTTTACACGAGCTGTCAGAATGCCACTTATAGCTGTTTGGAGAGCCTCACACCGTGTGATTCCGTGGTCAGCTTTAAGGATTTCCTGGATAAGCATCAGATAACTACAGTTGTGTCCAAAAGCTGTGGTCACACGATTGGGGTTTGAATGTCTCCCAAAAGTTCAGGTTGTTGAAGGCTTTACTCCCAAAGCCAAGTTCAGAGGTTAGACGTCAGTGATGGGTGACGAGGACACTGACCTAGTTAACGAATTCCTTGTTGGATGGACTGTTGCAAAGTGGCGGGAAATGGGGAGGAAGACTTGGTTGGAAGAAGCGGCTCTCTGGGGATGTACCTTTGAAGCATAGACATTGTTCCTGGCCTCTTGCTCTCTCTTTTTTTCTCTGCTTCCTGTCTGCTATGAGATGAACAGCCCCCTAGTCCACATGCTTCTGTACTGGGAGAGTCAGGTGATTGTGTGCAGAAACCGTTAATCAAAACTGAGTTTCCCCCTTGTAGGTTGTCTTTGTCAGCCTTCTGCCACAGCATGGACCCACAAACACGCACACTACCACACTTGTATTAGGTATATGTCTTGGTCTAGATGGCTGTATACCTATGTGAATGAGAAGGAAGAGAAATTTGGAAGTATGCTTCCTATGAATTTAAAAAATAGAAAACCCTCACATTTCATTTAAAAGCTATCATACAAAGTGAGTAAACACATACCTGCGAATTTTACATTTATATGCAAAACAAGATTGCCTTGTGGTAAAATTAAGTAAAATAAGCTACAATTACATGAAACTTTAGCAAACTCGATCTCTGGTGTGTTCTAACAGATAAGTGATTTTAAGTGGAGGCTCATTGCATGGGAGTCAAACCAGCACGCAGATAACTTTACTCTCTCCTGGCCCCCTTTGACACTGATCTTTGGAGGCATTTGGCTAAAAGTCCCAGATCACTGGGGCTCTGCTCTTCAGATACCACAGAGATACATCCCGGTTAATTCAAGAGGAGAAAGGAAAGCCCATACAGGCAGCAGCAATGAGGTGCTGAGTCGAGCCAGCGCGTCCTTCTAGCTCTCCACTCGCAGACTCTTGCCATCACAAGCGTTTGCCAACATGTCTATAACCATTTTTCTCCCTTCTCACCTGCCCTTCAACTAGTCTGCAAGTGCCGTGGGTGTTTCTACTGCTTCCCTATGTTCCCTGAGTCGCACTTGCTTCTCCTTTATGGATCTTGTAAGGCTAGACTTGGGGCTCATTCCTGCCACAGGCTCTTGCTCACAGGGCACTTCTATAAGGATGCGTGGGGGTTGTCCCAGCTTGGCTGGGAATGCTGCCCTGATGCTTTCTGTATTTCATTGTCTACCAGCATGGCGACGCGGAATGCCCTGTGCTATGTAGCATTTTATCATTTCTGTCTCTCAGGCAGTTGTGTGGTGGCTCATCAGAGCCATTTCCAGAGATGAAGTATGAAATTGAGGCGTGTGATGGGGCTGCACCTCCTGATGATTGATGAGGCGGGGGACACAGAGCCACAGTCCTGTGCCACCTCACTCTGGTGTAGCGACACAGAACTCAGAGAAGGCACCCATCAAGGGGACAGCTTGTCACGGACTGTCCATAGGCTATTCTACACATTGGGCTATTCATGTGCTGTCAGTGGCAAATGACTTCCAGAGGATGTTAGCTTTGGCAAAATTGAAGCCACTCAAAGGCAAATCACAGCCATTTGACAAGCAATGGGGCTGATTACTTTAAAGGGCTATTGGAGTCTCAATGAGGGTACAGCTTTTGTTGAAAAAGAAAAGTCAGATTCTATGAAAAGGCTCACGAAGCAAGTTATTTAGTAGCTGAATTTATTGAGCGAAAAAAAAGCAAACTCAAACAGTTGGTGCACACTTAATAACATAGTGTATGAAATTGCAGGACAAGAGGCAGCTGAGTGTCAGGAGGAACCTGGGAAAGGACACAATAATTCCCTCTTCAAAAGGAAAAAAAATCTGTTTTAATTTTTATTGCAAAGTAAAGCTTATTTGCTGTTGTGTGTCATTTGTCCACATATTGCAGAGTGGAAACACCATCCTAGCTCTGAGATCTGTCCCCACCTCCCTGTCTCATATGAGACACAGGGGATGGGCATCAGCGATCCCTGGACAGAAGAGCTGACATCACTACCAGTGTTAGCATCAGGGCAGACTGATGTCCCAAAGGAAATGGCCACTTATTTTCATATCATAACCTCTCCCAAACTGCTAGCTTCTTCCTTAGGAACTCCAGCTTAGAAGATGTGAGCACCTAGTCAGTCCAACTGAGACTAATTATTATGGCAGTAAATTAAATGGGGATAAAGCATTAGGTAGTGCTCATGCCAAAGGGATTTGGTAGGAGTGATTAACAGAACACTGCACATCCCAGACCAGGGAGAGGAGATGACAGAGAGAGAGAGAGAGAGAGAGAGAGAGAGAGAGAGAGAGAGAGAGAGCGCCCACAGACCCGCTGGCTTGAGCACTTTGTAATAACTAAGAACTAGACAAGATGAAGTAATTTTAGGTTCTAGAAGAATGCTGTTTTCCATAGGCTTCCCCGCCCCTGTCCTGAGGCTGGGTGCCCTGTGAGGGCACTAGGAAACAGTTCCTGCTCCTTCCAGATTGCACAGATTGCAGCTCTGCCCACTTGACACCGCTGTGAAGGGCATCCACTCCCCTCCACTATCCCTGTGTGCTGCTGAGCCCCTCAATACAAACGAAACTGCTACCATCCCTCCATATATATCACCTTCTATTTTGTAATCAGTGAAATTGATTTTTAAAATAAATGATATAACTGCATTGTCACTTTTGCTATGACATTTCATTAGAATATTGTTAAAGGGGAGGTTTGTATATTCTGGTAAATTCATAAATCATGAGACTATTTCTACTTGATGGAAATGATTTGTGGCCAAATGTAGATTTTTATTTGTAAAAGAATATATTAACTATTGCCATCTTCTTTGACAGAGTAGGGCATTATAAGAACAAGAGAGACTTTGGAAATCAATAAGGTGGCCTTTTTCTTTTAAGTTAAGCTTAATTGTGAAAACAAACACATATGCATGCATACTATTAAGCAGATAGACAGTGTATCCCGCCTCTATGTCAGCCTTCTCACTTGTATTATAAGAGTAAGAGCAAACAGAATCTGCTACCTCGTGCACAAGTTTTAGCCAATGTCAGTATTTTCAGGTGACAGTTTATTTTGGAATTAACTTTTTACTAACCTGCTAAATTCCATGAAGGAAAAAAAAAGCAAACAAACTGAAGAACAAGAAGACGCATTAGAGGGGAATGTGCCATGGCTCAGATGAAGTATGAGTCACTAAGTCTCAGAGCATCTGTATTTACCTTTAGCCGTTGCTTCCTAGACTGGCAGAACACCTTAGATTATCAGACTTCAGCCATTTCCGCCTTGCAACCATTTATTGCTGATTAGAAAATGGACTCTCAAAAGCTGGTTGTATTCTGTCGCTAGGCCAGGCCGCGGCCTCCCTTGAGCCCAGCTCTGTGAAGTCTTTGCCCCCAACAAAGTCACCCTGGGCAGCTGTGTCAAGCCTCCATGCTATCATATCGGAAGGCCCACTCTCAGCACCTGTCCCTGGCCTGTGCATGGCTCTTAGTACATTTCTCTTTAGGAAACGCCTCCCTTGGGAATGGCTTCCTAGTTGTTCTTACTGTGTTGGTTCTCTCGCCCTCAGAGTGAATACAGGATTATTTGTTCTCCTCCATCCCCATTTTCTTCCCCTGCTCTTCCTTTGATCTGGCAGTTCAGGACACAGTTGCAGACTGAACGTTTCCTAGGTTTCTTTCCGAAGACTTCTCTAAAGCCCAAACTGTGTCCTTGGCCTCTACATGTAAATGTTTCCTGTGGTCTCAGACAGAACATGTCTGATACAGACTGGGTTTACCCCCATGACCTGTCCCTCCCAATGCTGATGTGTTCTTGGAAAACACAGACTATTTGGTTCTAATTACTCTGAGAAATGTCATGGTCTTTTCCTCCATCTTTTCTCTGCCCCATATGCCTCAGGCCTTTGTACTCTGCCTGCCTGTTCTGCCTCCGAACTTGCCCAAACCCTACCAATCTCAGGTTAGATGAGGTTAGATCAGGCACCCAAGGGAATCTGGGATAAAATCACCCCGGAAACAGCTGTGAGGACAAAGATGGAATTAAGAATGATGATCTCCAAGCCATCCAATGAGTATCTATTGCTTATGAGGTAAATTCTGCAGTGATACAACTTCACAAACCATCCCACTCTGAATGTAGGACAGATTATTGACTACTTGCCCAGCATTGACTAAGACCACAGTTTGATCCTTTAGTAACACACACGCAAACATACACACACACACACTTAAAACACAAATACAAACAGATGTGGTGGCCTATACCTATAGTCAAAGTGCTCTTCACGGGGGTGGAGGCAAAGACTGGGAAGAAAGCTCTCCGCAGCTACACACTGAGTACAGGATCATCCTGGATTGCTTAAAATGCTATGCTGTCCCACAAAAGAAAAACAATAGAAATGTTCATCGGAACTAAGAGTCTAGGTTGGAATTTTAAGTGAATTCTAGCATGGCAAAATGAGTCCGTGTGTGCATAACGGGAATACAGGATAACCGGCACGCATCAGCTTGTAACAAATGGGACTCCATTGTGGTACAGTGGTCATGTCAGAGCCCTGGGTCTTCCTAACAGGAAGTGTCTGTGCCCTGCTCAAGCTCATTAACTTTCATGGCCACCTGAGAGCATTCCTTTGGGTGGAAGTTAAATCACACTGTGGTTAAAATTCAAAATTTAGTAAGCTCCACACCTTGGAGGAAGGCACATTTTCCCCTGTCCCAAACCATCCTTGTGCTACATTTAACACCACTTAATTTCCAAGTAAGACAAGCCCAACTGTGGGGAAGACTGGTGCCAACAGCTTGTAGAGGAAGGACTGGGGAGCAGAGGTAGCCACATGGCTCAGGATCTGGTTCACTGCATCACCATGCTCTTCTGCGTGTGCTGTGTGCCTCGATGAAATTCAGAAGGATTTTCTCGCTCAAAACAATTTACTAGAAACAGAGTCGTTATGGTTGATTCATAGAGCAATTGTGTCTGAATTGGGAAAGATTGTCTTCTGAGTCCTTATGGTTGAAGAAAATTACCTACAGATTTCCGTGGTGGCTCAGCATGTCTTGATTTTCCTTCCTTTTTCTGGATATATTAGGTAGTTTCTTCTTTTCATTTTTCTCTTTGCATAAATGAAAGAGGCATGGATAAAGAAGAATGATATATATGTAGGGAAATGTCATAATGAGCCAGGTGTGGTGCTGTATTCCTGTAATCCAACACTCAGGAAGTAAGGCAGGAGGACCGGCAGATATTTAAGACTAGCCTGAACTATACAGTGAGCATCTCACCAGCCACACCTGCACAGCAAGACCCTATCTCAAAACACAAGGGCAAAATAAGTCATAATGTAACCCATTATTTTATATACTATTTCAGTGATTAAAATACCCAGTTTCACTTTTCAGGTACTACATATTTTAAATATCGATACCCCAAACATGGTGTCTAATGTCTGACATGATCACCCACAAAGAAAGAAACTAAGAAAAGTGGTTAAGGGATGGAGTGACTTGTGTATGAATTCACCTCAAAGCAAGCCATATGAGCCTTGAACTCTGCCGTCACCCACGGGTGTAAAATAAGATGCTTTGGTTCACATCACCTAGTGTAGCCAGGCTTCTCCTACATATTTTTTTGGCCTAGACTTGTAGACTGGAAAACACACATACATGCCACATCACAGTCACGGTCTCATGAGTAAAGACACAAACCTGGAAACAGACACTGTGGTTTTTAACTGTACCTCCAGAAGATAATGTGTGC
The DNA here is from genome assembly GCA_004026605.1 of Ondatra zibethicus. NCBI lineage: Eukaryota > Metazoa > Chordata > Mammalia > Rodentia > Cricetidae > Ondatra > Ondatra zibethicus. The sequence goes on along the minus strand of PVIU01013797.1, from coordinate 9,139 downwards.
AGGGAATTATCGGGGTTGTGGGGGCTGGTACCTTGACTTCATCATGGGCATCCTCTCTGAGAATGAGGCTGCGGGGCTAACCACTCAGATATGCCTTCCAGAATGACACTCTAGTCCTGAGGGCCAGCTAGACTAAAGCCTTGCAGCCAGAAGAACTGGACATGCTTCATGGGAGACAATGACATTTTCACCCGCCTTGTCGCTGACAGGTATTGGGAATGGGGTTGAGAGAAAGGACGTGGGTGGTAAATTGGTGAGCAGGGAAGTCAGAAGCCCTTTTAGGTGTTTTTGGTTGGACTGAGGTGTTTGGATTTTATCCTCACTTCATGGAGACACTCTGGTGGCATTTTAGAAAGAGGCATGGTAAGGACAGGATGTAAACTTGCAAAGATCACCCTGGCCGTCGTGCGCATGGTGGCTTACAGCATGTCCTTGCAGCAAAGCCAATTACTGTATCTCTGAAATGGAAGAATAAAACAATGAACCTGGTGAAAAATAACTTCAGTTGAGGAATATTCATTAAAATTTAGTATATCCCGGGTTAATAAGGGGGGTATCTATTATGAAATATGGGAAAGAGGCAGTGTTACATTGAGTTTTCAAAGTATTTACTGAATCTATGAGAGCTGATTGGGTGTGTGCATGTGTGCCAAAGTAAGACGCATCTACACAGTTGTGTTTTTTATTCCTAAATTTCCAGCTACAGCTAACTCCTTCAAAATGCTTTCATTGTTGATAATGTGTGAAGCAGCACATAAATTGTGGAAATGTTATGAATTGGAAATTAATCTGAAATTTATCAGAAGTAAATGAGTCTGCATAATCTAGCCAAAGGGCTTGTCCCATAGTTCCATCCTGAGGTCAGTGGCATTCTCTAGATCACACTTGGTGATATCTGTTCCTAATGACTAAAACCAGAATTGTCCATGCATATATGAGCCAACATCTTAAATTCCTAAGGATTTAATTTGTGGTATTTAATACTATAATTACCCAAAATAATATGTGTATTCTATTAAAGAGCACAGCGGGCATCATATTTATTTTTATTAAATGGCATCTTATGAGATTTGAAACATTCCCAGTGAATGGAGAAAGCTTGTGAACAGTGAAAAGATCAGGAAGAAACAGTCATGGTGTGACTAACTTCCAACCACTACCACTAGGTGGTGGTGGCAGTTCATGCTTGTAAAACACAGACCTCATTCCACCCAGCCAACCATGTCCCAGTTTCTACCAGGAGCTAGAAGCCTACCTCACACTAACGCCAATGCTCAAAGAGACCCTGCTTTGAGGTCATGTAGATTCTTTATGGACAAGTAACTTTGGCCAACTTAAACTGGCCAAAGTGCATCTGGTTTCTGATGCTGAGCCTACATTCTGTCCACCTGGGCCCGTGAGAAACCCAACACATATGGAATTGCAGCAATCTCACATAGCTGTTAGAACTTGAAGCCAAAGTCTGTATTTGTAAGTCTTCTGTAAAGTAGTTAGATACTATAAGTGGAAGCAAGTTTCATATGTATGGAGTGAGAATTGGTATTGATGCATCAGGTTTGAAAGCAAACCTGTGGTTCTCTGTGGCAACCCATTGGGGCTTAGATATCAGAGCCTGTGCTACCAAGGATGGGGACAGATCTATCTACTGTGTGGGAACACCTCACATAAATGCATTAGGACCTATGAGCAGGGCAGATGACAAAGCTGTCTATCAGCCTGTGCTATATGGCAGAGAAGCTTGGATTGTAGCTAAAGAGTGTCCTGTGATGATTCCTTGATGGGTAGAGATCTCTTGATGGCCATGAGAAAGACACCAAGATGCAGGATCTCAGGACTGTCATAGAATGCTTCTTACAACAGCATCAGAGACCACATTTCCACATCCCAAGTCTAGAAGCCATGGAAACCAAGAGGTAGGATCCAGTCCCCAGGGATTTTCAATGGGAACAGGAAAACTTAAGACTGTGTTAGTTCCTTTCTTTGTTGTTTCAATAGAAACCCGGAAAGACAGCTTAAGGAAGGAATGCTTTTGATTCGCAGTTTGGGGATACATCTATCATGGTAGGGGGCTATCACGACCGGAGTGTTCACGTGAATGCTGGTGCCCAGCTTATCTTCTGCTTTATCCCATCTAGGAGAGCAGTTCATGGAATGATGTCACCAATATTTAGGATGTCTTCTTGCCTCATTTAGCCCAATCTGCGAACACTCCCTCACAGACATGCCCCTTCATTCATCTCATGGACGAATCTTGTCATGCTGGTAACCAGTATTAACTATTATATTGATTATGTAAAGGCACTCTTTGCCAAGGCTGAGGACCCAAGTTTGATTCCCCACTGGAACCCACATGGTTGTAGGAAAGGACTATATCATTAGCCTTTTAGTTTAAGATGTGTTGCATTCAGTTATGCTGTGGAACATGTGTTTAATGGTGCAAAAGATGTGTTGCATTTCTTTTACATTGCATTTGTTTAACTCTGTGAAGCTGAGTCACTTTGCCTGATTGGTCTAATAAAGAACTGAACAGCCAATAGCTAGGTAGGAGAGAGAAATAGGAAGTGCCAGCAGGGAGAGAGAATAAATAGGAGGAGAAATCGAGGCTCAAAAAAGAGTAAGGATCAAGAAAAGGAGAAAAAGAAGAGGACACAAGGGGCCAGTCACACAGTCAGCCATGGAGTAAGAAGGAAAGAAAGATATATAGAATAAAAACATAGTTAAAAATAAAAAATCAGCTAGAAGATCAACTCCGGCATATTATTCTTTGACCTTCCCATGTGTAACCTTCCCATGGAATGCATATGCCCACACACACATGAATACTCACAAAATAAAGAAATAAATGTATGAAGAATAAATTTTTAAAAGAATTGTTTTAGAAAACATACTTTTAAGAATACACTCTAGCTTTATTTAAGGAATGTTCTGAGTGCTCTAATGACTTAAAATATTAATCAGATATCCATTATATAGGAGGAAGACTTTCATCTACAACATGGTCATTGTTTTGATCTACAAATTGCTGACAGATATATGGACATATCTGATGGGTTGAGTTTGACATCATAAATAAGTCACAGCTATTTGTTGTGTCCATGGGGGGCAGGTTCTGGGACATAAATGATCCAAACCTAAGACACAAATATTTTATGCTTCCCTTATTTAAAATGGTGCACTATTTACAAATAATCTAAGTGGATCTTTCCATAAACAGTGTGTGTGTGTGTGTGTGTGTGTGTGTGTGTGTGTGTGTGTGTGTGTGTATTAATTGTATCACTACTTGGCCCATTAGCTCTAACTTCTTATTTGCTAACTCTTACATCTTAATTTAACCCATCTCCATTAATCTGTACATCACCACAAGGCTTGTGGCCTACCAGCAAGGTTTCAACGTCTGTCTCTGGCAGCGGCTCCTTGGCTTCTCCCTGATTCTACCCTTCTCTCTCCCAATATTCAGTTTAGTTTTCCCCACCTAGCTCTTTCTGCCTTGCTCTGCTATGGACTCAAAGCAGTCCTTTATTAACCAATGGGATTCACAGCATATAGAGGGGAATCACACATCAGAGAGAGAGAGAGAGAGAGAGAGAGAGAGAGAGAGAGAGAGAGAGAGAGGTATTTGCTTGTGGGTGTAGGTATATGGAGACCAGAGGTCAACATCACATTCTTCATCTTTACTTTTAAAGTTAGGGTCTCTCACTAAACCTGAAGCCTATCTATTTGGCTAGACTGACTGGCCAATCAGCTTCAAGGGGTTACAAATACATGCCACTGCACCCGGTTTTCACGTGGGTTTGAGGATCTGAACTCAGGTCCTCATGCTTGTATGACAGACCCTTCACTGACTGAGCCATCTTCTCAAGCTTCCTTTTCCCACAAACTTTAATTGATCCCTAGTATTTGCTAAGGATTAATGGCAATAATTGCAACCTTATATTTAGCACAGATGCAGCTGCCACAGGCCTAACTGCATGGTATCCACACATGGTTGAATGGGTAGATGCAAAATTCAAAGGATTGGCTATATTTGGAATGAGAATGGAAATATTTTTATATTCATGGTTTCCGAGTGATAGATTCTCAGCCTCTGAGGCATGGCATCTAAGGTGACATAGCACATAGCAAGGCACTTGTTCCTTACGTCCAGTTTTATGCCCATGCTTAGTTCTCACGTGTTCTGACCTGAAATCCTGCTGTCCTGAGGAAAGGTTGGGCTACAGAGAGGACTAGACCAGTGAGAAAGTGGAAGGCCAGGCTGTATTCAGAACAGGAAAGAGGGTGATTCTATGAGGTCATCTTTCTGGCACACCTACCTAGTCTACCCCATAAACACACAGAATGGGAATGACAGACTTGTGCCAAGAAAGAGGTGACCTGGAGCCCACCAAGGGTCACCCTGTGGAGTCATCTTTATCAACCTATAAGCTAGTTACAGCCCTCACAACTGGGCATAGCCTGACTCTCAGATCCCCTCACTGCCTAGCCTTTAGTGAGACTGATTATAAAATATGTACATCAGACATACAACCTGAGCGTGATTGTCTCATTCTTATTTTTATAGATAAAATTAAAGCATCATGAGAAAACAAACGAAACAGATATGTGTTGCCCTCATTATTGGGTACACAAACTTATTTGGTCTATATACAGATGTGTCTGATGGGGCAGGGCATTGGTTTCCATTGCCTTGGTCCTAACTCTCTGGCTGCTTCCTAGCCATGGAAGTTTACACTTACGGAATATTAAAACTGTGAAAATTCAGGAAGATTCCTTAGAAAAGAAAAGTTAATGCATAGATGTATCTTGCAAATCTAACTTCGTATTTGTTTCATTGAGAAGACATTCTGCTGTTTGGAAACATGAGTGGGTTAATGGGCTGGCAGTTTTCCAAAGGAAACACTCGGACTCTTGACCCCTGGTGAAATTATCCCGAGTTTATCTCCTCTGACTCCATGACAGTGTCAGGTCTTAGAGGACAATCAGACATTCCTGAAGCAAAACTGCTTATCTGTAGAATAAAGGACTGAGAGACATGAGCCCCTATTTTCCTTTTACCCCAAACTTTAATTATTTATTTTTAGACTTCCCATTGGGCTCTGCAGTTCTGTTCCTCCTCTCCAGCTAATTACACAAGTCAGTTACCGGAAAGGGCCAGGGTATGACTCAGTGGGCAAGAACACACCTGCTATACAAGAGTGAGGACTTGAGTTCAAATTCCTGGTATCCAGGGAAAAATACAACTGAGGCCACACCTACTTCTGACCTCATACTGCGGAGGGGGACAGAGAAAGGAGAACCGATGGGACTCACTGGCGTAAGCCTAGCACCAGGTTCAATGAAAAACTCTGTGACAAAGGAATACAACCAAAATTGATGAAGAACATGTGATATCATCCTCTGGCCTCTACATGTGTATGCACAGGTATGAGCACACCCTCCCACAGGTGTGTATATATGACACATAGATACCTCTCTCTCTCTCTCTCTCTCTCTCTCTCTCTCTCTCTCTCTCACACACACACACACACACACACATATGCACACACACAAACATGTCAGTTACTTTAAAAGACAACTCTACAGTCTTGAGTTAAACTGGTATGACTGTGTGATCTTTTAAGAGGATAAGGCACATACAAGCTACAACTATAGCTTTCCATTGCTGTATTACTGCCAGAAATGATGGAAATATTGAAATATGAGCTGGTGGCAATATGTACCGTAATAATATATTTCTTGATTTGGGTAGCGTGACTTGAGCAGCCAAACCTCAATCAACATTTCATGAATCAGCTCAACTACTTTAACATTTTAATGAAATAATGATAAGCCTAGTTTTCTAAGCTGTTGCTATATTTTTGGGAAACTGTGAAGCATAGCTTTTAATAAAAGGAATGTGATTCAAAAGCCCCTTATGCAGAGGGAATATTTGGTATTCCTGAAGATCTGTCAATGTAAGAGGACATTGAGTGCCAAACCTTTCTCTGACGTACAATTATCTGATGTGTATATAGTTTATCATTTGTAGATAAATGCAAATAAGATGTACATGTATAATATGCACAGTATTAAAACTTTAATTATCCAGGATCCTTGTATTTACATAGATAACTGGTTCCAGAAATAATCTTATCCAGGTGTGTTTTGTCCATCAAGTTTCATCTTTGGGGAGGGGAAGAGACAGTCATCACCATGTGTATCCTTTACTGTGGTACCCATGCTTTATAAACCACATCAGCCTTTAGCTCAGCTTAGACAGCCAAATATTTAAACAATCTTTGTAAATTTGAAGTTTGAAATTCAAAGTCAATACTATGTGCATCTTATTGACCCAAAACATTCTGTCTTGTAAACTCGTGGAATGGAGAGTGCATCCTAAGCAAGAGGGGTACCTCAAGTCCCCAGGATGTGCCTCCTTCCCCAAGTCTGTGTTCTGAAAGTCAAGCTCTTAAGGCCAGGGCCATCCTCACCCCCAGGAGTTCAGCCAAATGCCCCTGAAGTTTTATCTCCTCTATTTATTCTCAATGTTTATCTAATTGGCTAGTGAAAGGAAAGATATTTGCTTCTGAACTTCAGCAAAAGACCTCAGTGATACATGGGAGTCCCAATATGTAGCAGCATGTGAATGCACTTTTCTCAAGATGTTACTTAAATGTTTATGCAGAAAAGTCAAATTTTTAGGCTAATCAGCTATGAAAAAGAATCTGTTTGTCAAATAAAGAATTATTATGATTATGATTATTACTATATTCTCCCATCTATAAATGGTCCTCTATTGTGGGTGACTTTACCACCCAGCAGCTTCTTTAGAGACATTTTTGACTATCATACCTGGGACAGAAGATCTAGTGTCAATTGTAGGGTAGACTCTGAGGATGCTGCTAAATATACGTTGCTTCAGCACAGGTACAGATCCTTGTGGGGGTGGGAAGAACCTGCTGAGAATATTGGTATCTGGGGCTGAGGGACATGAACCTTATACTTAACAAGCCAAGATGGGCACTGTGGCTTTTTGTTGACTAGGATTGTTTGTAACTATGCTGGAGCAATTATGAACTCAAAGAAATTGAAAGCATAGTCTAGACCAACTTGAGTGTCTCTCCAGCTCCTGCTCCCCTATGGTAATGGCTCAAGTGACTTCCATGCGACATTGTAAGTCAAGAACTTGACTGCAGGATCATCTACAGAACTTGTGCAGACCAGTCTGTCCCATCATTCCTGGGAGAGAATGTGTGTGACTGCACTCACTGGCTCTCTGGGTAGTCAGTTCTTATACCCAACCTTCCACCATCATACAGACCACACCTGTCCCATCAGCACAGAGACCTTTGTCTTCCTAAGGGACTGTGAACCTGTGCAACCTCCTTCAACCCCTCACCTGCAGTGCTGCACCCTAAGTACATGAAAGCATAGGCTATGTAGCCTTTCAAATCACATTTGGAAGAGGGGTGGATATGTCTAAATGCAAGAGCAGGAACTATGGAGATGGCTCAGTGGGGAAAGTGCCGTTGAAATGGGCTTTAGAGTTGGCAAACTAGGTCTCAGGGAAGCCATCATGAAGAAGAGGAATGGTGGAGCAAGGCAGCTTTAGCCCTATGTGGCTTCCTGGAATCAAGAGAACAAAGAGAAGACTGGGGATCAGTTACGACACACAAAGTGATGCTCTAGTGACCCAAATCCTACAGCCACACTCTACCTCTCAAGGATTTTAGAGCTTTCCAAAGCAGAGACACCACTGGGGACCAGGTATTCAACACATGAGTTTACAGGTGCATTTCACACTCTGAGCACAACAGAAATAAAGAGATTTCAGTTGAGTCCTTGATAAGAGATAGTTTTAGCTCTGAAGCCAAGATTTTTGACAAATTTAGTTCTAATATTAGTAGTATTTTGACTTCATTTTCTGAGATACCATTTTTCTAAATAAGTTCAGGTTTTCTGGCATTACTAGCATGAACTTCACTATTTTTAATTGATAGATAATAATTAGTATGTGGCTTTTGTTCTACTCAAACAGGACAGAATTATTAAGTCAAATTATTTAACATGTCCATCATCTTAAATGCCATCATTTCTTCATGACAAACGTGTTGAATAATTGACATCCTTGGTGATCTGACCTAGCCATTGTTGGCTATAGTTACTGTGTAATAAAGCTCTAAAGGAAACATCTCCTGAAGGTTCGCTGCCTGGCCCTGACATACTCCTGCCCCTCTGCTAACTGGACATGATGACCTGCCGCTGTGAAGACAACACTCTGAGCCCCATGCACAGGAGAATGTTTGTCAGCTGATTCTCTGTGCCCGGCATAGCGCAAAGCAGGTCTTTGTCATGACTTCTTTATGTAACCGGGGCTGCATAGATCAGGGAGATGTCTGTGGGTTCCCGCTGCAATGTGGCAGGGATGAGGAAGGACATAAAGCAGGTCCCAGGTCCTCTCATGCGGCTTTGTCAGTAGTTAAGAATAAGGTTCTAATACACTAGCATAGAAGAATCACAGCAAGCATTGAGTGGAAAAGGTCACCCTCGTCTCGTGTTGGAAGAGATGGTGTCAAATGTGCTGGTATTTATTACTTAGGGCAGAATTCCTTTCTTCCTTACCTCTCATTATTGTTTCCTGTTGGGTAAGACTTCCACTTACTGCAAAATTCCTTCAGTGTTTAGTCAGTGATGGTGGGGCTCCTTTCAGATAGATGCTCATGGGGGACAATGAATTTACTTGTGTCAGGCTGTGTGATTAGGAAGTTGCATGGGGAGATTTAGGAGCCCTGCCTGGAGACTAAGACAGGGCCTGTGAGAAGACTGTGACAAGCACATTTGGTGACTCTGTGGGGATGTTGCCCTTCACAGGCGTCTGATTGAGCGTTTCATGTGCACTTGGTCCAGAAAGCACCCGACTGTGGGAACAGTCTGCTGGACACCCGTTTAAGCAATTCGACAACTTAAGCATGGTAGTCCTTCATTGATGGCTTAGGCCACACACCATCAGAAAAGGAACACAGGTGAAATATATCTTAAGGTTTCTTCTAGTTTAAGATCAATAGACATAGGATATCAAATTTATGATTTAAAAAGTGGTTAGTATACCCATACTCAATTTATCAGTAGTAAATGAGCAACTTTTATACCAAGGGGAGGATAC